>CANYBF010407570.1:0-34233 GCA_948192965.1 Dalechampia spathulata
TTTATGGATTCTTCTGCACTGTTCCAATATCATGGACTTCAATAAATAGTTTAATACTCCAAGTAAAACAAGTTCATTCAAAACATTGTACTATATAATGAATAATGCCTTTATTAATGAAAAATGTATAGTACAAATACATATGATGCTCTAAGCATACACTAACAATGCGACGGGTCAAAATGCTATGTGCTGCGCATATAGCACTATATGCTGTGCACATAGGCTATGTATGGCACACATAGTACTATGTGTGGTGCACATAAAAATTTTCAAATCTAGACCAAAAATTATAATTTTACCAAACCCTAATTTTGTTTTATAAATATAGAGCGCGGGGTTCATCAGAAGAGGTCCAAAAATTACTCTAGAAGCAAGCCAAAACTCTACCAAAACTATCCTAAAATTAATTAAACACTTAATTAATTAATTTCTTAGGTTTAGAGACTAATTAACACTAGTTAGGCTCCCTAAGCATGTTTGGAAGCAAGACTTTGAAGAAAAACCCATTGCTATAAGGTAAATCTTCATTTTCCTTCCATTTCCCTTAAGATTTTGCTAAAATATTTCTATTTTTAGCTTGATTTTGTGTTGATTGGCTTCAATCATATTGGGTTTTGATTTCTAAAGCTGTTTTATGATCAAAACTATGCAAATCTAGCTTCGATCTGCCTAAATTTTAGCTAGATTTCACATTTTTACAAAAATCCTTCATTCTGCTACTATTTTTTAGAGTATATATTGCGCATATACACCTATGTGCACCACATGTAACTCATGAGTGGCACACATAGGCCTATATACTACGCATATAGGCCCCAGATTTCAAGAAAAATGTTAATTTTCTCCCATTTTACTTCAGTTTTTCACCCGATCTGGTTCTTTCAGTAACATTAGAGGCCCCTCTATGCCTCTAATGTTCTGGATCTACCATATATCTTTCAGATCTACATAATTTTAGCCTTAAAATTATTTTACTTGAGTTGTATGCAAATCCATAGAGTGAAAATTCATTTTTAGGCTCTGATCTGCCTAGATCGGGGTTGGATCTTGGGTTTCATTAAAAAACTTCATTTTCCTTCTGTTTTTACATCTATGTGTGCCATACACAACCTATGTGTGGTGCACAAAGGTCTATGTGCACATAGACCTCGGATTTCACAGAAAATGCCATTTTTCATCCATTTTCGCTTCATATTTGATTTTTCCAGTAATATTAGGGGTTTTCATGCCTCTGGTGTTCTGGATCTGTCCAATATTGTCTAGATCTAATAGATTTTAGCCTTAAAATTAATTATTCAACTTAATTACATAATTATTTGTTTGAATTGCAAAACAGAGGTCGATTTGTGCTCAAAATGAGGTACTGTCTTCATTAAAGTTGTGTATTTTGGTCTATAGATCATTTTTGTACTAAAAAACTTGATTTTCTTGTAGATTGATGTTCTATGTGTGGCGCACATAGGTTTAGATGCGGCACACGTTCTTGAAAAATTTCCCAAAAATTACATTTTTTGCTCATTTTCAAAACTAGTTTGATTTTTCCAGTAACATTTGATGCTTGACAGTAGCTCAAATGTATTGTATCTATCATAAAATAATTACATTTATTTAATTTTGGCCTCAAAATTAATTTTTCATAATCAAATGCCTATTTGGTTCGTTAAAAATGTGATTTTTGAAAGGATTATATTCAAATTGGTTGAGAGGCTATCTCCAATTGCTCCAAGTGATGTTAGCACTCCCATTTGATTTTCTATGATCAAACAAAAATAATTTTGCTTAAAATTATTTTTATTTTTATTAATTTTCATGATCCGACTCATGTAAATTTGCATGATTGTTGCCAAAAATTGCTAGATTTTGACTTTTGATTCATGCTTTCACATAGCATTAAACTAGTCAAACAAATCCTAAATTCATTTGCTACTAATGAATTTATTTATGTTTATTTTGCATATTTCCATTCATGTATTTTTGGCTCATGTAACCCAAGACGGAAAAATTCCCAAAGAGGAGGGGGGTGTTACTTAACACCCCAAAAATGTTGTATGCATGGACATTTGTATAATAGGATAGGATTATTAATTATTTTGTAATAATTTCCCTAAAATCCTGTGTGTACCCCTATTGCCTCGATTCCCTTTTACCGGCCTTTATTATTTTTCATTCGTGGATGGTTTTTATATTTGCCTAAACATATATATCCTTCATGTCATATTGCATGTCACATGCCACATCACACACCCCTATGGCATGTCATGCATATGCCATGCCATAAACATTTTCAAGTACGCTAATACGAACAAATATGCCAATCCAACATCTAATACCCGTAATTTATTATGCTACGTGCTAAAATTACCATGCCATATGCAAATATACCATGTCATTTCACATGTCATTATACCATGATGCCATGCTATGTTACATGCCATATCGTATACCATGATGTATACCATGTTGAATACCAATTCACATAAGCATCGCTATGCCATGTCATGCATATGCCATGCCATTACATGCATATATTGCTATGGAATATCATGCATATGGTATGTCATCCACTCCACATGTCATGCATATGTTATGTCATTCATCTCACATGTCATGCATATGCCATGTTATTATGATATTATTATTATGTCATGTCATGCATATGATATGTCATCATGTCATATGTCATGCATATACCATGTCATCTAAATGCCATATAGCCATATATGCCATTCTACGTGCAACCATGCAATGCCAAATCACATGTCGCACTGTATGCTTACATATACACTCGTATGCTTGCCTGCTTAAGATAATTAACTCCAACTATAATGGTAAAATCAATTTTGGAAACTCATAGAAATAGATCTCCACCATCCGAACCCAATCTCTAAAGGGTTTAACTAGCACTCATGCTATGGGTTAGTTGGACCAATCTGGAACCATCCAATAGTGACTCCCTTGCAACTCTTTTGAGTTCATATTATTCCTTGAGGTAGCCCCTCAGGAAGACTACGCTTTCACTTCAAGTGCGATACTTGGTCCATGAGCATCGCAAGCCTCACTTTGGGCTCTAGCAGAAACCGGCGCTCACAACTAGCACCACTGAGTTTTATACTTAGCGTTTGTCAATTGATGGATGCAGGTACTAGTGACATAAGAGAGCACAAGTTATAGCAGTGTTAGTAGTAGGTCCCACAGATAGTGATTTTGGGTAGAGGACTTGGACTCCATGGCAGACTTCTACTCTTTGGTTTTCATGCAGCTTACTCTTTTTGTACTTTTTGCAGTAAAAATAGTTGTAACATATATTACTACTGTGTTTTATGTTTATGATGTAAATATAACGATACCACCAGGGATGTCCTTAAAATAATAAAGTAATGTTTGCTTATTTTTACTATTTATAAATGCGGAAGCATGGATGCTTGACTTATGTTATTATCCCACTATATAGGTTTACATAATGCTTACAGGTGGTATATCTTTGTACATGTTTTACATCATTCAAAAAAAAATTATACTGCATTTAACAAGTTAATTATTTGAATCCCTTGTAGGGTGACTATCAATTTTCTAATCTTTATGAAGTTAGTAACTATGCTACGGGAGTATGTTACACCATGGTCGGCATGACAAATTCATTCTTTTTGATCTAATGTCCAATATAAATAGTGCATAGCTACTTCATTCATGACTATCAACATCTTAAAGAATGTAAGCTACTAAGTTCCTTTAAGATTCAAAGTTCGGTTGATAGGTTACTGAATGATCAGTCTTAAAGAAAATATCATAAGATGATCATGTTAGGAGCTTATTATCACCTCATTCAAATCATACATATTTTCCAAAATCATTTCTCACTAATCATGTTATGTAAATAGCTTCATGATCCTTTCATCATTCATAACAACATAGCACTCACATATTCATCAATAAGTTATATAAGTATATACATACTTAGGCATAAGATTACCTTAATACATATAGTTGATGATGAATTCTTGATGGCAACCATTCTTTAGTAAGTCTAGAATATAAGAGTAAACTGCTATTGCCTCACATCCCTCACTCTTGCTACTGCTAGAATTCTTTTATTTCCTTCTAAGGAATTGTGACTTACTCACTGAAGTATACCTTGTTGATTTCTATGGGAGGTTTTGTAAGTGGTAGGGGTGAGCAAAATGGAGTATGAACCGAATAACCGAACCGAACCGAACCAATTTAATCATTTCGGTTCGGTTTTGTCATGCTCGATTCGGGTTCAGTTTTTGAGAATGGAAAAAGTATAAATTTTGGTTCGGTTCAGTTATTGATTCATTAAAAACTGAAATAACCAAACCGACCGATTAATATTATACTGATTATTTTTTAAAATTTTTATGGACCAATTTTTAAAACGTTGCATTTTGAGTTGAACCCTTCAAACGTTACTGGTTATTCGGTTTGCAAATAATTCTGTTTTTTAAAGCTTATTTCGAGTATTTGGTGTAATTCAGTTTTTCGGTTTGCAACCGAACCAAACCGAACATATACTTCAATTCGGTTTTCAGTTTTTAAGTAAATTCGATCGATTTCGGTTTTGTAATTATGGTAATTCGGTTATCTCGGTTTTGGAAATTTGGTTCGGTTCGGGTACCGAACCGACCGATGCACAGTCCTAGTAAGTGGTCTTATTTTGCCACTTTAAGGAGCTAAAATTCCTTTCTAAGCACTAACCAATTTAAGCGATAACTTTCCT
Organism: Dalechampia spathulata; assembly: GCA_948192965.1. NCBI lineage: Eukaryota > Viridiplantae > Streptophyta > Magnoliopsida > Malpighiales > Euphorbiaceae > Dalechampia > Dalechampia spathulata. The sequence continues at coordinate 4,739 of CANYBF010407570.1, forward strand.
TGTATACAATAATCTTATTACTTAGTTCAATTTTATCTTCTTAATTCATATCATATAGATTAAAGAATATAATTGCTTGTCACTTATATCTTAACTTTCTACTTTATTACTTTAAATTCTTTAGAATTTAATTAATAATAATTTATTCTTATACTTAGTCAATCACTTCTTGTATCAAAGTTAACTTCTATCCTTTGTCATATATATCAAGCAATAATCATTTAAATATGCTCAAATATATATATAATAATAATAAATATGGCAATGCTATTATAGTACATTCACTCTACTACCACAGTTATATGACAATTTAATTATTTTTATCCAATTCATCTTTGCTTCATCTCATAATATTGTACCCCCTTATTTTTTAAAAATTATTACAAAATAGACCTAAATAAACTAAAATTATTAACCAAATCTACTCTAATTTCTATAAGTAAATAAATAAATAAACATATAATTTACAAGTCATGTCATGATCAATAATGATTCTTATGTATACCAACCAATCCATAACTCATATCACCATGACATGAATATAATTTAATTAAAACCTTTAACTAAACTTATTCAAATGTCTATAAATAAATAAATCATTAATTAATTAAGCAATTTAATTAAATAAATAACTTCTTGCTTCATTGACAATCATGTTAGATTTGCTAATATAATATGAACCTCAATAGATTTTTAATACATAATTCATATTTATGTTTGCTTATTATGCTATTTATAATGATTATAACTTATCCCTTTTTTTTCTCTTTCTTGTAAAGTTTATAAGGTAATATCAATCATTAATACATTGCTAAAAGAGATCCTTCATCAACGTTAACTATATTTCTGAACATGACTAACTACATAAATACTTATAGGTCTATTACAAAATAATTTAAATATTAAATTAATAATCCCATTTAATAAACCATTATTTACACTAAAAATTTAATTATCAAAATCAAAAATCTAATTAAATGTAATTATGATCATAATTTAAGATAGTGTCAATGAGTGTTAATGTGACATATAAGCTTCTTAATGCACTTCAAATCACCAAAATCAGAAACCTAAGGCAAAAGTTATGGTTGAAAAGGTATAAGATATTCATGAAGAGATACATTAGATAGCTTTAAAATGTTCCTTATAATGAGTCGACACTCCCTTGTCGACTCGATAACCATTCTTCAAAAGCTTTTATAATGAGTTGGCATTCCCTTTCTAACTTAACATGATTGTATTTAGCAGAGCTTGCTCTTTGCTTACCAATTTATGTTAACTTACATGTTTATTTTAGTAGTTTTAGTAGTTTTAGTTAGTATTTGATGCTTTATTGGTTATGAATTTGATGAGTTTATTGAATGTGTAGCGTTAAGGAAGCAATCGAGAAGAAATGAAGTAATTGGGGACTTAAGAAGTCAAGTCACGATCATGACATTCAAAGTCACGATCATGATAGAAGTAAGTCAAGAAGGAGAGGAGTGTGTCTGTCATGATCATGACATTTCACGATCGTGATAGAAGCATGTCGAGCCTGAGCATCACAAGTCAGGAAGTCACGATCATGACATGCAAAGTCACGATTGTGACTTTGTAATTATTGGTCATTTAAAGGACGATCCTTGCAGAAGACTGAGGAAAAGAATGGGTTCCATGAGGGGAGAAAAAATAAAAAACTTTAATGGGGATTTAATGGATAATGGAACCTACAATATGGGTAGGAGATACAAATAAGTGGAAGATAAGGTTAAGAAAACCTGCATGAAAAGCATAAAAGGAAGGTGGCAGCTAGGGTTTCATCATCACCCACCATTTGTAAAAGTAGCAACCCATTTCCTTAGGGTAATTTTGTATAAGTGTTCTCCTTTGTTCTTGATTTTTCTTCTTCTATTCTTCCCTTAGCCATGAATGGACCCTGATTATGACTAAGTAATTTTGAAGGTTAGAGTGAAATTTAGTTGGTTTCACCTCGAGAGAGGGTGATTGATACTGTTAGATATCTTGGGTAGTAATAAGCACATGACTGTTATCCTATCTTAGTGATGATGATCTCAAATTCTATGTTTTATATCATTGTTTTACCTTATTACATTTGATCTTACTCCATTCACATTGAGGGACAAGGCAAAGGTTTGGCTAAACTCATTGACCCCAAGGTCAATTACAACTTAGGACCAGCTTGTGCAAGCATTTCTGGCCAAATACTTTCCCTTGGGAAAGACTGTAAAGATCATCAAGGAGATTACCAATTTCTAATAGATGGACAGTGAGTCTCTATATGAGAGATAAGAAAGATTCAAGGAGCTACAGAGGAAGTGTCCTCATCATAACTTGCCAAGAGAATTGATGCTCCAAACATTCTATAATGGGGTCAACACAACTATTAGAGGGACCATTGATGCAGTAGCTGGAGGGTCCTTAATGAAGAAGACTATAGAGGTAGCATATAAACTATTGGAAGAGATGGCAATCACCAATGCATTATAGGCATCAGATAGGTCTAAAATGGTAGCTAAAGAACATAAAGGTGTTTTGTCACTTGATGCTATTAGTGCTTTGCAAGCTGAGGTTGCAAATTTAATAAAGCAAATTAGCAACATGTCAAAGGTATCCAATTCATGTGAGCTATGTGGGCAAGCAGGACATGTTGTTAATGAATGCAATGCATGTGAGACCATGGAACAGGTCAATTTTATAGGTAACATGCCACAATCCATGGGAAGACAAGGTAACAATCCTTACTCTAACACATATAATCTAGGATGGCGAAACAATCCAAATTTTTCTTAGAGTAATAATGCAGGAAATATGCAAAAGACACAACCAGCACCTCCCTAAAACAATTTTGAGTTAAAAATGGAAAATTTCATGGAGCTGTTGGGAAAAAAATTGATTGGTAAGGAGGAATCACAAAAGTGAATGGAAGCTAAATTTGATCAAATCACAAAGAACCATTTCTCCTCTATCCATAACTTAGAAGTACAAGTAGGGCAGTTGGCCACAACAATTATGCAGAGGAACCTTGGAGGACTTCCAAGTAACACTGAACCAAACCCTAAGGAGTAAGTGAATGCAATTCAACTAAGGAGTGGTAAGGAGCTGGTCAATAAAGGTAAGGAACCTGCTAATGTTGATGATGAGTGCAGAAAAGAAGAAAGCAGGCAGAGCAGCAGTGAAGCTGGAACTTTACGTAGGTAGGCAGAGGCTGGGAGACGTCTTTGTCATGATTGTGACTTTGATACCAGAAGGAAGAAGAAGGAAAGTAATCAAGGGCAAGGTAAGTATATGCCCCCATTCCATTTCCACAAAGATTGATGAAACCTAAAGTAGATCAAAAGTTTGCAGCATTTATGGAAAAATTGAAAAAACTGAAAATAAATGTGACATTTGTTGAGATGATACAAGACATGCCTAAATATGCTAAATTCTTGAAGGAAATCTTAGTACACAAATGCATAATTGATGACACACAATCGGTTTCACTAACTAAGAACTGTAGCTTGATCATTTCAAGTAAAATTCCATCCAAGCTATAGGATCCATGAAGTTTCATTATTTCATGCAAAGTAGGAAATTTGGTATTTAATAAATGATTGTGTGATTTGGGTATAAGTATCAACTTGATGCCATATGCCATTTTTCAAAAACTGGGTCTTGGAGATATCAGAACTACTTCCATGGTGATTCAGCTTGTGGATCAGTTGGTGAAGAAACCATTTGGGATCATCAAGGATGTGTTGGTGAAAGTGGATAAGTTCATCATTCTAGTAGATTTTATGGTGCTGGACTACAATGAGGATGTCAATTTTAGGGAGAGAATTAGTTGATATGCATGAAGGAAAACTCATCCTCTGAATCGATGAAGAGTGAGTGGAATTTTGTATGAAGAAAGTAATGAAACAACCAATGAAGGGTGAGGTGTGCATGAAGCTAGACATAGTGGATGAATGTGTATCTACTATACCAAACAAAGAAGTGTAGAATGTCATAATAGAGGAGGAAATTGAGGTAATAGGTGAGGAAGGTGGCAATTCACCTAAATCAGATCCATTGGTAAGGAATTCTAACCCTACCCCTCCTTCAATTAAGAAACCACCTATTTTAGAACTAAAAATCCTACCAAAGCATTTAAGGTACACTTTCTTAGGTAGTAATGGAACATTACTAATCATTATATCTAATAAGCTGACTTTGGCACAGGAGGATGAGCTACTCAAAATGGTGCGGAAGCACATCCGGGCTTTAGGCTGGCAGCTGTCGAACATTAAGGGCATCAGCTCTGATATAGTCATGCATAGGATACATTTGGAAGAAGGAAGCAAGCCTGTTCATGAGAGGCAAAGGAGACTCAAGCCCAACATGCAAGATGTAATGAAAAAGGAGGTAATTAAGCTGCTGGATACAGGTATTATCTATCTTATTTTTGATAGTGAGTGGGTGAGTCTGGTCTAGTATGTACCTAAGAAGGGAGGCATGACTGTTATTGAGAATGAGAAAAAAGAATTGTTGTCAACTAGGACAATAATGGGCTGGAGAGTATGTATAGACTATAGGAAGTTGAATTCTGCTACTATGAAGGATCATTTTCCTTTACCCTTTATTGATCAAATGATAGAAAAAATAGTAGGTCATTCTTTCTATTGTTTTTTAGATGGCTATTCAGGTTACAACCAAATTTTCATTTTTCCTCAAGACCAAGAAAAAATAACTTTCACATGTCCATATGGTACATTTGCTTATAAGCGTATGCTTTTTGGTTTGTGTAATGCGCCTGTAACTTTTCAGAGATGTGTGATTGCAATATTTACTGATATGATTGAGGAATTTATGGAAATATTAATGGATGACTTTTTAGTGTTTGGAGACTCTTTTGAGTCATGTTTATAGAATTTAGAGCAATTCTTAAAATGCTGTCCATTTTCTTAGGGCAATTTTGTATAAGTATTCTCCTTTGTTCTTCATTTTCTTCTGTATTCTTCCCTTAGCCATGAATGGATAAGTACTTTTGTAGGGTTTGATTTCTGAAATCCTTTATTAGGATAACTGATTGTGCTGGTGAAACATTCCTATGGGTGTTTAATTTTAAAGATTGGTTTTAGAAACAAAATCTTTGCTTTATGATTGCAACGAGAGTTGGATTGTAGAATGCTTGTTCATTGAGAAATGTTCAATTCTAAATATTAGCTTTCTAAACAAATTCTTATGCTCTATAGTTGCAACGAGAGTTAAATTACGGAATGCTTACTTATTTTGGTTAGGTAAGATGTGTACAAAAGATCTACATGTTCCTAGTTCCTATATGATTGCCTAATAGTTTCCCTAATTGGAGGACCCCGATTATGACTAAGGAATTCTGAAGGTTAGAGTGAAATTTAGTTGGTTTCACCTCGAGAGAGGGTGATCGATACTGTTGGATATCTTGGGTAGTAATAAGCATATGACTGTTATCCTATCTTGGTGATGATGATCTCAAATTCTATATTTTATATCATTAGTTTACCTTATTACATTTGATCTTACCCCATTCCTTACATATTCACTTTTGCAACTGTTTACTTTTAAACCCAAAATCATTATTGTTGCTTAAATAGACCAGAAATCCAAGTAGTGGTTGATAGGCAATAAATCCTCATGGGATCAATATCTTACTACAACCATCTGTATACTTGCAGTGAAGTCGTGATTAAAACTACTATCATTTCAGGGACGATCACCTACTCCTTAAAATGACTTGCTGCACTTGTATCGAGTCGATAATGCCTTGACCTTCCATATTTTGCTTGATTACTTCCCTAAAACTTAAAAAATACTTACAAACTCCTTAAAACTAACAATTTTTAGGAAAATACTCAATCATATGTTAGAAATCATGAATATATAACAAAAAAACTCATATAATTAGCTATGAAAATGATTAACCTATACTAAAATAGCTAAACAATATCATGCATTAGATATTAGGGAAGAAAGGCTCATGCCTTATAGTAAATACATGAAGCTAATGGTTTACAATTTTAATTAATGCAAATTTGTTCATACTCCGCAATATGAGAATCAAATGATTAATGCTTTAGTCATATTGGTTTTAGTATGTGAACAATCATAGAGTCAGATTTAGCTTGTAATCATTTAGCAGTTAAGAATTCCTTTCTATGAGGGAGAATGAGTAATGACACTAAACCAACATGAAGAGTCTCCATGGTATGTAGATATCATGAATTGCTTAAAAAATAGTGCATATCTGAAAGATGTAAATAAAATTGATAAGTTGGCATAATGAAGTTTGATAGCTAACTTTAGCTGGCATCATAATGTTTCTTTGTAAAAGAATAGTTGGTGGTTTATAGCTTTAATGCATATCAGGGAAGGAGATATAAAAAAATCATGTAGATAATGAACATTGATGCTTATAGGTCTTATATGAATAGGTTAACCTTGTACAGAAAAATCTTTCACTAAGGTTATTTCTTGGTTACCATTGGAGATAGACTGCATATAAGAAAGAGATAACCATCCCTAAGCTAATCAACTTGTTGAAGTATGCTCAAGAGGCCAATAAGAAGAGTTCCAAGGCAGCCATAGTAGTGAGCTCTTTAAAAAAGAAGGGTAAGATACAAACTTTGAAGCCCATAAGGGGTATAGGTAAGAAGAAAGCTACAAAAGTAAAGGCCTTTAAAGGTAAATGTTTCCATTATGTCAAAGATACCTACTAGAAGAGGAACTATAAAGAGTACCTAGAGCAACTAAAGAAGGATGGTCCTTCTACTTTAAGTATATGCATGAATAAGATTGATTTCAATGTTATTTCTAATAATGGGAGTTAGGTATTAGATATTGATTATGCATCTCATATTTGTTATGATTTGCAAGGATTAAATAACAGGAGGAAGCTAAGTAGAAGTGATGCAGATAATTGAGTTGCTAATGGAGCAAGAGTCGCTGCATTAGAAATAGGAACATATATATTACATTTAGCTTATAGTTTAATCTTAAAACTTAATAATTATTATTATGTTTCAAGTTTATGTAAAAATCTTATGTCAATATCTTATCTTATTGAACAATGTTTAAATTTTTCCATTAATGGCAATGGTTCCTCAACTTTTAAGGATAGTGTATTTTATCCTTTTATAAATGTTGATAATGGAATTTATATACTGGAAAATTCAAAAATCATTTGCAATGTCCAAACTAAAAGAATTAAAACTGATAAGCTTAATCCACTTTTTCTATGGCATTATCACCTTAGCCATATAAAACTCTTGCATGTTTAAGTTATATAAACATGGTAACTTAAATAATGTTAACCCTAAATTTTCACCTGTACATTGCATTTTTTGGTTTTCTTTGATATAGCTTGGTATAAGTCTCCATCATCAATCTCAATTTGCATACATGCCTTATGGCCTCCATAAATGTGTTTTACATGTATAGCATGTTACATTTAGCCCATGGAAGGTAGAGCATGTTATGCCATATTCCTGATGTGCAAAACACATTCTACAACATGCTACACATGTTAGGTGAAATGCTTACTTCAAATGCCTATTTTCTTACCAAATCTAATATACGTTATATGACTCCATGCCATTTTAGCACATTTGAAGTCCATTTAGTATATGACACATGTTACAAAGTATGCATAATGAGGAGCACACATTATGGGTTTTCCTGATGTACAAAGCATATTCTACAATGTGCTACACATATTAAGAAATTTTTCATAATGTGTTGCATATATCACATGACACGTTGCACACATTATGTTGAATTTTCCATAATCCCATATTATTTTCCAATTTCAAGTAACTCCCACCTCTTTCTTATAAATATAGCTTATCTATTTACTAGAAAAGGCCCAAAAATTGAGAAACTTGCATAAACTCTATTGAAATCAATCCTTACTAATTAATCATATAATTAACCATTAATTAGATGATTAGATAATAATTTAATCATTAAAACCTTTGTTAATTATGAGATTAAGAAGATGGAAGATTGCTTTGCATTTGGTGAGTCTTGGAATGCCATTTTCCTTCTTCTTTCATTCTAAATTCATGGGTTTTATGATGAATAATTATTTTAGTTTTGTTTTGCTTAAATTTGGAATGCATACGTAGCATTTCAATCATGCTATGATCGAATATGATCTATGATAGTCCTAAACCTTGATTTTCTCAAACTTCATTTATGATTTTTACCTAAAAATCTCAATTTCCTTCTTTTATGTTCATAATGTATGGCATATGTCACACTATGTGCTATGCATATTACAGAAAATCCTGCATACATTACCATTTTTAGTAATATGTTACATACATTGGCTCACATGTTGCGCACATTACAGCATGATTTTCACTATTTTTATGATTTTTGATCATTTTTTGCTTATTCTTTTATCTAAATTAAAGTCTTCAATAGCATTTGAGGTTTTATAGTAATCCAAATTATTTGAATTCATAATACATTAACAAAATTTTATTAATTTTTGCTTGAAAATTAATTTTCAAGTTAAAAGCCATTTTAATTTGATGTTTGTTCCAATTAATGTGATTGGAGTTGAATTGGATGTTGAATCATCTCTAATTGATGCTTAATGCTATTAAAGTCTTCCAATTTCATTCTTCATGATCGATTTTTATTAGTTTTGCTATTAAATCAATTAATTTTACTTGATTTCTCAATTAAATGTAATTTTAATTATGACTTACTTGTCTCTTAACATGATTAGACTTAATTCGATGTTGAATTTATTTCTAAGTAATGTCATATGATCTTAAAATCTTCTAATTTATATCTTTGATTAATTTTTGCCTAAAAATGATTTTCACAATTGATTTACTAAATTGATTTTCTAAATTAAATGCCATTTAATTTAATTTTCATGTTATTTTGATGATTGAAATTGACTTGGGAACTAAATTGAGTTTAATTGACATTTATGAGTAATATTGGAAGTTTCCTTGCATTTTCATGACATTTTTACAATTTGAATTATGTTAATTGCTATTTTTTATAAATGTTACCAATATATTTAATCAACCTTAATCTTTGATTCATACTCGCTATAGCATCAGATTGGTCAAATCATGTCCCCACATTTTCTTTTTTTCCTAATATTGATTGTTCATTTTATTTGCTTCTTCATTTTTGTTTATGCATTTTTGGTTCATGCTACTTAAAACCACTTTTCCTTTTCCCCATGTGGAGTGGCGGAGTTATTGCTTAATGACTCATTTTTGTATTTATGAAGATCCTTTATAATAAAATAGGCCTCTATTCTCCTCTAGCATGTATGTTTAGCCTTATTTATCTTATATCCTTCTATCTCTCTTGATCTCTTTCTATAGGCTATTTTTTTTATTTCTTATTGTTATGCTTACTTTTATTTTACTGATATATCATATCTGTCATTATTATTACCATGTTATATTTACCATGATTATCTGCTATGATTGCTAATATGCTATGTCATGTGCTTTATTCATGCCTATGAATGTTCATATACCTGTCTAGGTCAATTAACTTGACTAAGATGATAAAATTAAACTTGAAACTCTAAAAGAATAGATTCTCACCATCCAAACCCATCTCTGAAGGGTTTAACTTAGTACTCATGTTATGGATTAGTTGAACTAAATCCAAAACCATCCGGTGGTAACTCCATCTTACGATCTCTAGTGGGTCCATATCATTCCCTGAGGGAGCCCTATGGGAAGACTGCCATTTCACTCCACGTTGGCCCCCGGTTCCATCTATCATAAGCCTCACTCTATATCATAACAAAAACCTCATCTACCAATACATTTGATTATAAATCATATGAAATATGTAAATCTTATTTACTAATCAAGATGATAAAATCACCTTTTAAAGGAAAAGGTGAAAGAGCTGAAGAGGTATTAGAACTTATATATCTAGATGTATGTTATCTTCTGTCTACATATATTAAGGATGGATATAATTACTTCATTACATTCATTAATGATTATTTAAGATATGGATGTTTATACTTAATGAAGTATGAGTCTTAAGTCATTGAAAAGTTCAAAGAATTTAGAAATGAAGCAGAGAAACAACTTAATAAGAGTATTAAAAGTCTTCTATCAAATCAAGGTAGTGAATACCTAAGCTAAGATTTTCTAGATTATCTAAAAGATAATAGGATATTATCTCAATAGACACCTCCTTACACACCACAGTATAATGGTGTTTTAGAAAAGAGGGAATTGAACTTTCTTAGCTATGGTTTAATCCATAATGAGCCTTATAGAGTTACATAAATCATTTTAAGGTTATGCATTGGAGGCTACTATTCATGTTTTGAATACAATCTCATCTAAATCAGTTAAAGTTACTCCATATAAGATGTGGTTTAACAAGAAACCTATAGTTTTTTGTATGAAGGTATGAGGTTGTCCTGCTTATGTAAAAAGGATAATGTTAGATAAGCTTAAGGCTAAATCTGATAAATGTTATCTTATGGAATATCATGAGGAAACCATAGGGTACTACTTCTATCATCCTTAGCAACAAAAAGTATTTATATCAAAGCATGATATTTTCCTAAAGAAAGAGTTTCTTCTAAAAGGAGACAATGGGAGTAGAGCTAAACTTGATGAAGTTTAATAACTACAAAATAAGGTAAATCAACTAGTTGATCCTACTGATGTTCTACATGATGATGTAGAAATAAGACCTGTGGAAACACAAGCTCCTAGATGCTCAACTGGAGTAAGATCTATGCTTGAGAGGTATGGGTCCTTTATTCATGGGAATAAGAAAATCTTATTAGTAGAGAATGATGAGCCTACTAACTATGGGAAAGTCCTAAAAATTTTAGAATATGACTTATGGTTAAATGACAAGCAATTTAAAATGGATTCAGGTTGATTATACCAAATGACACTGTTCTTAGGTTTGTTTCCAAAATGGTCATCGATTTTTGATTTCTTTTTTCTTTTCAATATCCAAACTTCAATTTTTTTCATCAGAAGGTTTTTTTATGATTAAATGCATACATGGAAGATTGGTGGAAGAATATTCAACCAATATTCACTTCCATAGCATGTATGGAAGGTTAACTGCCATGTAATGAGATGAATTTGACATGTCAGCATGCTAGATCAATGGCATGGTAAATCATTTTTAAAATAGAATATAATTAATTAAACCTAAATTAGTTTTACCTCACTTACACTATTTGAATTAAAGTTACCTACCTAAACCCTAAACAAATAAAAAAAATTTTGATTTAGAGATAAACCCTAAATAAAAAAATTAGTGACTTATTTGAAAATAAAGTCTTTGCCTTTTATCGGTTGAGGTTTAGTTTCAGAAGAAATTGAAAAATATTAGGAGGAAGGATTCTTAAAGGAGTCAAATCATGATGTATTCGGATTGGAATGTTAGAGAAGCAAATGAAATGCCTCCAAAATATTGTAGGTATTTTTAAAATTTAAAAGTTATTAAAGAAATTTCTTTTGACATGCATTTATTTGTTTGGTCATTTTTATAGCTAAAAATTCTAAATATTTTAGTATTTGAATGCATTATGTTGGCATTGATTATGTAAAGAGAATGGAGAATAGAGTGTTGGGTTTTATTGATTGGTGTTCTGCAAATAGAATTTCAAAAATTAAGATAAAAAACATGGCAAAGAATTGGGGTTAATTAAAACAGGAACCTTTTTCTGGTTTTGATAGACTAAGAAAAATAGTGATACCATTGTTAAAATAAGAAGTAGCTATAATGCATTTAATATGGCTATAGTTGTTGGTGAATCAAGGCTTATTGATATTTATGTTAGGGTTAGGGTGAGTGATGTGAACATGGTTGATCAAGGTGAGGTGAATATGATTGCTGAAGGTGATGTGAATGTGATTAATGGTGAAGTAGAAGATGATGTCACTATGGTTTACACTAAAGTTGATATCAATATAGGTCATGTTTAAGCATAAATTAATGATGATAGAGGTGATACCAAAGTCGGTGATGCTAAAGCTGAAGTAATAGATGTTGTACAGGTTGATAACATTCAAGTTATTACAAAAAAGGGAAGGCTTAGTAAGAAGGGCATGATTATGAAGTGTATCATATGTCATACAGTCAACCATAATAAAAAAATTGTTAATGTATGCTCTAGAGCATCATGTTTTATTGTAATTGAATGATTTATCAATAAAAGGCATTATTCATTATTCAGTTTGCTTGAAAGGTTATTAACTAAATAATGAATTTTAAGATATTGGAACAGTATAAAAGAATTCATAAAGAGTTTATGAAATGAGATTTTTATTGTATGTAATTATTCAATATCTAAATTATCCCTGATCAATGTATTAATAAGAATGGATATTATTAATGTTGTTAAGATCAGTACATGTTATACTTCCTTATGGGATGATTCTCATTCATCATGACAAGAGATGTCTAAAGTGAACATGTGGATGAGCAATTTGGTACTGACGTATTGGAGACCTTGTTAGTGAGATTTCATATGGATAATTGATCTATGTCTGTGAAATATATCTCACTCATATTAATAATGCAAGTATCCTTAAGACTTGAGATAACAAGGTTATCTTAATTATGAATCACTATGTTTTGACTCCTATGTTTTATTCCTCCATAGGAGGCGTTCATAACTTAGAGGTTGGTTATAATGTGAAGTATTTGAAGGTATTTGTTTATCAATAAAGAATTCAACATCCCAGATTAAATGTAGGGGTTTTATCTTACTAATTCATATAATATTCGTTATTCAGGAATCTCTGTCCAGAGTAGAATGCTTATTGATGAATGAGTTTCATAAGGGCATTTTGAGAATAAAGATTATAGTACATGAAATGTCACACCTTATGAGGTGCGACATGCTCCCATAGAATAATTAATAATCTCCATCAAATGGAAACTATTGATTACTCTACAAGGGACGTGAAATTTTTTTTAAATAAAATACTTACTTTGTTTAAATTACCGAAATAATAATACTTCTCATTACATATTGCATTTACTGCCTTAAACCACACTTTAGTTGCTTGATAAAATTATTTAGGTACTTTAAACTAATCCAAGTCCTTGCCATCAGAGTAAGTCCTGCTAAACTGGTGCTTTGGGATCCATACATTCCAAACATCCGTTAACCTACGTTCATCTAATGATGAATGCTGAGTATTTCACTCAATGGTGCTTAAAACATAACATAAAAAATATAATCTTATGCATGACATATATAATAACAAATCTCATATTCTAATTCATCATAATTATAACTTTACCATATAATCATATAAATTACCTTTTCTGAATATTTCAGATTTATCATATACCCATATCTACTATTTCATTTCATTTAAACATTTCCGTAAAATGTTCATATTATAATCATCAACTCATCTGTATCATATTATCATTTCTTCAGTATATCACTATTATTTATAGAAATAATTCATATGTCAATAATTTTTAAAAATATCATTTCATCATGTTATCATCATTTAAAAGTTAATATCATATATCATCATTCCACCATAATTTTCATAATAATCTAAAATTACTTTAACACATGTACAAAACCAACATCATCACTTCTATAAACATTTAATAATATAATAAAATCCTGCAAGCATTTATAAATACCATCTTTCACTTTATCATGTATTCCCTCCATAAACGATTCATGACATAATTAATAATATTAATTATTTTCCCTAACAACATCCAACATAATTAACAGCAATGAGTGATATTATACTTTGATTATGTTATCATTGTTTATGAGTATAAATTCCAATAACTGTATTCCACAATCTTTTATTATATAATTAAGTCGATAGCATTAGGTATGACGGTAACTAATTATAAAACATTCATAACATAATCCATCATACCATATCATAATTCATTACTCACTGTAATACCCATGAGAACACGATTATGATGCATTCATCACTCTATCATCATGTTTATATATCATTTATTCATGTACTTCCGTAGCACCTTCATCAAATCATTCACTGAACTTTTCATAATGCATGAATGAGAAATGTTTTATGTGAGCATGCATTCATGTCATGCATTCTCCCTCTTATTTTCTTGTATCAATTCATTTCATAAATTTTACCCTTTTCACATACTAGGCCATTCATTTCATATGCACTCTTGGTACTGGGTCTTACAGTTCATATCATTTCTATGGTTCAACAAACTGGAACCCATTTCATATTTATTTCATTGCTTTCATTTTATTTTTCTTTTCATTCATTTCCCATAGGCATTCATTTCATAATGCTTGAGTACCCTTTTCATTTATCATTTCCTCACTTTTGCTCATTTGTCTCCTTTCTTATTTCTCCAGGTCATGTCATGATTATGAATATGTCAACTGATATTTCATGACATGATATGTATACTTTAAGTTATGATGCTATGATAAAAATATATAATCTCCATAATAAGGTATCATTCATCATCCATTTTATATAGCATCCATAACATATAATCATTGACATTAATTAAAAGACCATGACATAATAATCCATCATCAATATTTCATCATGAATCATTTACTATAAAACATAACACAACATAAATAAATGAGCTCATTTAAATAATTATATACTACAATTATAGTAATGTATACTTTACGATCTTTTCGCTATTCAACAGTCTCTGATATCTATGTGATTCGATAACATATTCTAGCACATATCGAACCTTCAGACCCCTTTTTATTTCTTAATTTCTCTTATTATAACTTCTTAAAATTATTTCATATTTATGCTTTCTAACTTGCATAATTAATTACATGATATGTATTTTATATAATACATAAAATCATGTTGAAAAATATATTCATCAAAATATAATACTATTAATAACTTATGTTATTCAATCGATATCATCAAATATAATAATAATCATTATTCTATCATATAAATTTTACTTCTTTACTATTTATGGCATAAAATCAATATTCTTTAATGTCATGTAGTAATCATATGCATCTGAATAAATTACCTTGCATAAACCTTCTCAAAACTTATTACCATAATAAAATGATCGTTTCACTTTAAACAAATTTCATCCTATCACTGTATTTATAATTATGAATATATTAATCTTATTTATTAGATTAATATATCATATTATATCATTTACATCATTTCATATTTGTTCTATAATTACTAACCATCAATCATAATTTTCATATGATTATATCATAATGAAAATGAACCTCATTATAAAATCAATTCAATAACAATTAATTTATGTTATAATAATAATTATAAATCATAACTTTTATCAATAATAAAGCTTCAACATATTTTCACCATCATAATATCATATGCTATCATTTGTCATACATATATCATAATAATAAAATACTTCATAAAAATTCAATTTATCATCATAAAATTCCTATGACAATAAATTAATTAAGCGGTTATCATATATATCAATCATATGGTATCAACATATATACCAATCCATATATCATAAAATAATATCATTAATAATTATCTTTACTATTATTAATGATTTTCACTTCAATGCCATTATCTAAAATGTGTATTATTATCATTATCTTAAATATCAGTATCATCTCAATATTTTATACCATCATAATCATATCATCATAAAAAAATTAATATGAATACCATGATATACATTATTATAACTTATAAAATACCCTCTAAGAAAAATCATGTTTAAATTTAACTTTAATCACTCATGTCTATATTAAAATAAAAGAATAAAATGAAACATGTAATCATATGTTAAAAATCAATGTAAGTTCATACTTACCTGTCGATCTGATTATTAAAGAATCAGTTAAAAAGCACAAACCTGATTTTTCGTTCCCTTAAAAATTTCCAGTGATTTACATTACAATTCCCTCTGAATCACATAATATCATAAATTAAATATTCATCTTTAATTTAGAACCTTAAATTCCATTATTAATTATTTATCATTCATGCTTACAAACATGCATCACTGTATATAAATCAATTAATCATATAACAATTTAATCCACTTTCTTAACATAATATTTCTTAAACAGTCATACAAATATTCATCTTTGCATCTCTGTTAATAACTGTTAAACTTCCCATCATTGCCGTATGCTTCCAATTCCATCCATTCAATCATATAAAATACCCTTCAAGTCTATATTCACATTAAAGGCCGTATACGTTATCTTGTACATATTTAAATATCTCAATTTCCTCATTAATTCTTAGCCATAAAATTAAATTATCAACAATAAAGTCATTTGCTTTATGCTTTTATCATTTAACTCAATAATTCATATACAACCTCATTAATGCATCTTAAATCATCTTATCACTTAAATTAATTTATCTCATCTATATTATTTACTTATGAATCTTACCAAACCTTTAATTAGGCCTTTTAACTTACCATTTTGATCATATTCATCCTTGAACATTCAGCCATGATGAAGAAAATCACAACAACACCCACACACACTTCATAATCCACTATTTTTCATCATTTTACAATACTAATCAACTAAAATATCAAACCAAAAGATAAAAAGTATTAAATCCACAACCAAAACATTCACCCATATCATCATTTTGCTCAAAATAATTCTGCCAAAACATAAACATACTCAAAAATGCATGGATCTGCAAGATCCAACATCAAACTAAGCTCACCTTTAAACAAACAGGTCAAAAATCAATCTAAACTTCACTACCTTATGAAATAACTTTAGATCTACAAAGATCTCTCCATTAAAACTTGTTTTCCATCCTCACTTCTCCATGCATGTACCTTGGAAGTAAGATCCAATAAGAAAAAAATAAGGATTAGCTCCAAATAAGTTGCGGTTTTACAAAGAAGTTCATAGATTTAGTGATTGAAGCCTTTAAACTTGAAGAATAAAAGAGATATGGTTCACCCTTTTTTAAAAATAACTAAAAGAGAGTTTTCTTTGGCCAAGCTTTAAGAAATACTTACAAACCTTGTTAGAACTTGAAGAATCAAAGTATAGAAATGAAGGAAAAGTTATGATTTTTAAGCCTTCCTTGAAGAAAGAATTCAGTTTCTTCTTGAACCAAAGAAAAAGGATAATATCTTGCTTCAATCTTGACCCAAATGTATAGCTTTAGTATAATATATGAAGATTTAAAAAGAAAATGAAAGAAAAGTGAAGTAGATTTCATTTTTCCTTAAGGTGGAAGATGAAAGAAGAAGATGAACTTTGAAAATGGAGAAAAAGAAGAGAAATGGAAGAAAAGAGGATGAATATTTCGGCCATAATGAATGAAAGGATGAAAATGAAGATTAGGTTTTGCAAATATACCCTATCCGTATGATTCTAACCTCTTAATACCCTCCAATACATATTTTCATACGTATATAACTTAAAATCCACAAATCAACTCCATTTAATATGTATTTCTATACTCAATTAATACTCACATACTTATTTTTTTATTACAAATACCATCCACCAACATATTATTTAATTAATTAAATCCCCCATCTTTTTCCACTATCTCCAAATATTATTATTTAATCATCTCTCTCCATCCACTAACACCACTTCCATTACCCCTTTTCCAACTTCCAATACTATTAATATTTTATTCATCCACTAATACGTCCTCTCATAACAATTAAAATACATTATTTTCAAATCTCACTTATTTAAAAATATGCTTTATATTCCATCTTACATATTTATTTATTAAATCAATATCTTATTTCATAATTCCTTTTTATATCATAAATAAATTACATTATTTTATACTCATTACATTACATCACATGTCTAATTAATACTTAAATATTATTTTCATTTACTTATTTAATACTCCTTTATTTTATTTATGCACTCCGTTAATCATTAAACATATTTATCTCTATACGTATAATTATACATGCATATATATATATCGTACATATAATTTATTTATACGACCTTTAATCATATTTAATTATTAAATTATACATACATCAATAAATAAATATAATTCATCTTATTTCCTTAATTGCATGCATTTTCGTGCATACATAAATTATTGCACCTTAATATATGTGCGTTAAATTGATCGACTCAATAAAATACGTTAAATTTATTATGCGTATTCAACTTAATCTACTATCAATTTATCATCATTCTTTGATCCCGATAAATATTTCTTATCATCATCAAAATATTTATGAACTATCACCTCAAAATACGTAATTTTCCATAATTCTACGTTATCGCCTAATTTTTGATCGTATAGGAAGAATTTTCATCACTTAAATTATTATTTCTGTATGTGCTAAAAATGAGGGTGTAACGTTCACTACCTTCATTCTCTTCTTTTAGATAATCTCATACTTCCTTTCTTGTCTCAAAAGTCATGATATTTATGAATACATGATCTACTACTCCTGCATGTAAGACAATCAATGCCTTGTCTTTCTTCAAGACCTACTCTTCATGAACTCGCATCTAACAATTGTAGGATTTGCTTTCAATGATGGAGGATTTCTACTATTAGAAACTGCTTGCCACTACCCAAGGGATTTGACATATGATTTCATCTTCACCACCCAGACTTGATAGTTTTCACCGGTAAACATGGGTATGGAGCCATGCAAATGAAAGAATGGTTAAAAGAAGAAAAAAATATTGTAAAGGAAGTTATCAACTGAAAGATTAAGCATAGGACTTTAAGAAATCTTTTAGCTCTAATACCATTTATTAAAACAGCAAAATGAATGAAGAAGCTTTAATAATGAGGACAGGATAGTTTCATTGAAATGTAATATAGTTTCATTGAAACGTAATATGCTTATATAGCAACAAATAGATTTGTGTTATAGTTGTCAATGATTAAAATTGACATTTAGCTTATATCAAAGTCATAATACAAAAATTATGCTTTTACCTTCTTACATAAATAAACATAATTATTTATGAAGTTTTCTAATGATTATAATAAATACAATCAGACCATATTTTAGAAAAAAAATTAAAAAGTACAGTTATAAAGTCTCATTTATCATCACTTCTAACATCTTTAAATTCACAAATAAACTGTTGGAACTTCCACATGTGTCCAACGAGCGTGATGGTTCGAAATGAGATACAAGCCAAATATGATGGATGAAAGAAAAGAATACACCGACCTCAAGAAATAAGAGAACATGTCATGCAATTGAACGACATGTCATTTATTCTTCTTATGTGGCGGTGGAGTGAACAAAGTCTTGAAAGTGAATCTAGAATCCTAGTATGGACCATCAAATCATCAATGGAAATTAAAGATGATCGTATAACTTTTAATAATCAGTCAAAGAAATTTATATAACATTGTAGTTAATACAGATGATGCATGTATTCTTATCAGTCAAGATTCATATGCTCGTCACATGCATGAATAATATCCAATCTAGCTAACCAATAACAAGTAGGCTTTATTAATGGTCTACCACTAGAATACACCCTTGTGCCGATGAGAATGGAACAGCTAAGCCATTCTTGTAAATTAATTTCCATTTCTTAGTCAGCCTTTACCTACCTACTTGGTACAGCTACATCTGCAGTTGGTTGTTCAATTGGGTCATGTGTCTATTAATCAACTAAGCCACTTTGTTTGCTGGCAGTTGGGATTGAAGGATGGTTTTCATTTTGCAGCAACTGGGGATCGGTGATAAGTTCATGCCACTAACTGAAATGATCTTCACTATCAATCATTTCCAAGATGAGGTGATCCCTTACCTACTCCAATCAATCATTGGCACCAAGTGTTTCCATTTAATTGGAAAGATGGAGGATGGTTTCAATCATACGGGTAGTTAAATATGAATGCAATCAGGCCATTCAACAGATAAAAACAAGAAAACATGCAGTTCTTTAGTAATATAAATTAGTAAAGGAACTTGTATGTTGTGAACAGGGATCATCTGATGCATACCAACACGCTTTCTGCTGTTCATGTGTGCCAGGGGACCTCATCTTGTGACAGCAATGTTTAGCCTACTGAAGTTAACATCAAACACACGTGGCGCTGATGCAAGATATATATATATATATTCTATTTTGGGATGAAGGTAAAGGGTATATAGACAAATAAGAAATCATCATTGTATCAAATCGCAAAACTGATGATAACAAGAAGTTTATGCCGAAAGATGGCCTGCAATGTCTTTTCCTGATGGACTTTCGTCTAGTTGAAGATAACAAGAATCTTAAGCCAAGAAAGATTCACATGCAAGTCCTTTAATATAAAATTTGAAATATTGCTGTCCCTTTCAACCAGAAAAATAAAAGCCAGTGGTATGCTGCATCATCAAGCATCCGCTCTGCCTGCATTTAGAAAGCAACCTCTGATGGATTCTACCTTCGCTGAGCAGTATCTTTTGTTTTCTTTTTAAAATCCAAGCAGTATCATCTTACTAAAATATGCACAGCAGTGGCTAAAAAGTCAACTGATCCTTACCATGTGATCACCCAGATCTAGAAAATCAGCCACCTCCCACCAATCAGATCCAAGAGAAAGAATACCCAAGAGAATGAATTTTCTTTCCTTCTTGCTTTCTTTTATTTTGTTTTCACTTCACTTTGGTGTAAAAAATATATTCATAAAGGTTAAATGAATTGAATAAAAAAAACAAAACCCTCTTTCAATTCTGTATGATCTCTAAGAATTCTTATGTGCATGATAAAATCTCTGCCAAAAGAGTCCAGGTGATCATCCTAAGCAAAAATGAACATTCCAATGGCAGAAATCACCAGACTTAAGAAAGACAGGACCTGCACAATGAATAACATGCAGAAAGATCACAAATTGAACTCGGCATATTCTAAGAAACCTCCAATGAAAAGAAGAAAGGGGGAAGGAGTGATTTACCTTGATCTTGGATGCTGAAGAATAAGCCAAATCTGGAAGATAACCCTGTAAACCAATGTCATAAACAGGGGTACCATCAGGGTAGAAGAGCCCGTAATTCCTTTCTGATGTGGGTCCTGGTTTTAGATCCTCGTTGAAGAGTGCAAAAACATATACATCAATGGGAACTGATGGCTTCCCTGGTGTACCTTGCTTCTGCTGTATTCTTTGCAGCAAGTTTCCATTGTATAAGCCTGCATTTTCTGGTGTAGCTCCTGCCTCATCAGAATCCCCCTTAGATGGCCAACCTGTTTCTGAAATCCTTACTTCGATGTCCGTATGCCCCATTGCTTTAATCGCTGAATAAACGGCGTCAATCTGAGCATACAACATGTTGTCATAATGCAAATTTGTATAGGGATCTGTCATCCCTTGGTTAGGCTGGAAAAGAGCATACTCCAGAGACACCTGACCTGGGTTGTACTTGTAAGCGAAAAATGGATATGCATTTATAAGAAAGGGCGAATTGATTTGAGAATGGAAGTTCAGCAAGGGCTGAATGTATTCAGCAAGATCCGGTCTGAAACTTCCCGCAGAAGGCGGGTAGGAATCGGCCAAGATGGTAAGGGAATGAGCACTTGTCACAGTAACTTGCTCATCTAGACCAAGATTAACAAGAGCATCATAAACTGTTTGCATTGCTGGGAGGAAATACGACATTAGCCGAGTATCGTTGCTGTTAAACACCTCATTTCCGACGGTGATGCAAGTAATTTTGGTTCCAGAGAGGTAAGATTGAAGGTGCTGTTGGATCCAATTCTGAGCTTTAATTGGATCCGTCATGTTTTCAAGATATTCATTACCGAGTCCCACGATGAAATCAGCATTTGAATTGGAAAAGGCAACCAGGACGTTTGGATCAGCATCATAGAGTTTTACCCTCGTAATGTTGAGAGATTGAAGGAGATAGGCCACTCGAGATGGTGATGGAAGATTGTTAGCAATCTGCCCGTAGTTGATTCCGATGCCAAGGCCTTGAACTTTAACTACTGCATCATCAAGTTGACAACCGATTATGAGAATGTTTAAAAATTCCAAAACAAGCCCAGTAAAAGGTTCTATCTTTACAATTATGTATGACCGTCGTCATTGCAACTCCTGCAATGGAAGATTCATTGAACTTCATCAAAACAGAAACAGAGCATCTCAATCATTAACAAATCAAGACAAACTCATTGCAGAGTCGAATCGTCCCCGAATCAAACTAACCCATTAACCAAAACGAAGCTTGCATCAATAAAAAAAAATATCTTCTTTTCCCCAAAGAAAATAAAGAAAAGACAGGATAATTAACTTTTGCAATGTTTAAAACCAAAGAATCACGCTCAAGTAGGTAGAAAGTCTCGATCATGAGCAATTGACAGAGAAAGAAAGAAACAGTTGTCAATCATCAAGTCCACATTTTCTTTGCAGTTTCAAGAAACCGAAACATAAGTGATGAGCAAGAGAAGTTAGTTAAAGGAAAAAGAAGCAAACCTGAAAAAGAAGAAAGGAGCAAGAAAAGTAATCTCAATAGGAGAAAGAAGGTGGCCATAGCCATAACTTGATCTGATCTTTACTTTTTTGTTTTATTGGAAAAAAGAAAGAAAGAGAAGAAATGAACGAAAAAGAAGCAGAAGCCAAAGGCAGCCTCTGGCAAACGCAGAATTTACATATAACAGAGGAAGTTGGTGAGATGGTGTGTTTTGGTATGGCTTACGTGTTTGCTGCAAGGATCCGACGCTGCTTCTATTCTAATATGGTTTTAAAATGAGGATGACCCATTTGTAGAAGTTTCATTAAAAACCACTTGTGAAGAGTCTTGCTTTTAGACTTGATAAAACATGCTCTTTTTACATTCAATACAACTATTCATCTATAAAGTTTGAAATGGCCGAAGGGGGACACATGATTTCCTAGTGAAAAGTTACAGTCAGCAGATGCAACTAACAACCAATCATATATTATAGAATATTGTAAACTGAAGACAGACTTTTCTTGAAAAGGGTATTTGTGTGCCATGGAAAGCAACGAATATGAAAGATCTATTCTTCTTTTGCCATGGAAAACACTCAACCGTTGGATCATCCTTCATTTCTACGGGCTTCACATTTATATGCCATGGAAACACTTTTTTACTACTTCACTAATGGATCTCCTTATATTTTTACTCATTATTATAGATACTTGAAGATTGCTCACCCTCTAAACAAGCTCCAAGAGGGTTTCATATACAAGCGACGGCTGCATCAGTGGGTGGGTGGATCAGGTAAGAAGCTGGGTTTCAACCAATACTTGTGGGTTGCCCTTCATTGGACAATATGAAATTTCATAGACTGATGTCACACAAGCTCTGCTGTTTTTGGGCCAGTATACGCCAAGACATTATGAAAGAATTTATATAAATGAAGAGAGATTTTCTTAAAATATCAAATCATAAAATTGTTGCCGCATTACGGTACTTGAAGCATTGCCGGTATTTAAACTGGATGCTAACATTCACCAACATAAATATAATGAAAAATTAAACCAGCACGAAGACACAGTTGACGAGTTACAGAGAACTTCCGCCACTCCTTACGTACTCAGCAAAGTTCACTCTCCATGTGAGTGTGAATCACACAATCAGCAGTCGGGTAGGAAATGCAAGTCAGCACATAGCCGTCATTCATTTGATTCTCGTCCAGGAAGGACCCATCAGACTGATCAACTGAACCTGACGCCATCTTTCCCGCACAAGAAGAGCAAGCCCCAGCTCTGCATGAGTAAGGCAGCTCTACTCCTGCATTCTCTGCTGCATCCAAAATGTATGTATCATCAGTCGCTTCAAACTCATTCTCTTCACCATCTGGTCCTATCAGCTTCACTTTGTACACTGCCATCGACGCTTTGAAGTTCTGGGAGCATTTTAACCCCAACGACTTGGAGGTGCTCTTCACTGATCCTACTGAACTTGGACGCTTGATAATGCTACTACCAAGCTGACCCTTGCCTGCACTTCTCAACATGCATTGAGAGGGAACCCTCACAGTTGCCATCCTTAATGCTGAGACCCAAAATGCAAACGTCATTTAGTTCCTTCAATAATAACACACTAGAATTCTCTCTTTCATCTTTTAGTAATAACATCATGAAGCTAAGTTTGAAGATCTTATCTTATTGTTTTCCTTTTAATCTGTTTTTCTTAATTTCATGAATTGCCATGCGTAGGCTCTTCTAAAGGCCTTTTTCACTACAGTTGTTTATGAAACACAGGAATGCACTTCGCAAAAAGAGAGGCGGAATATGAAGGCTTCAAGAACTATGTGTGAACAGCAACAATGCAATTCGGATTACAACTTAAAGAAAGAGCACAGCATATCAATCAAAATTTCATGAGGGACCATAACCGAATAACGAAATGGTCACTTGTATTGTTCCCTATCACTCATCAATATAATTGGAGGAAGGATCAAAATTGAATATTTTGGAGATTCGCTCGAAAGAAGAGAAGATGAGGTGGAGGAGACTACTACGAAGGCTCACAAAAAAGCTGGGTGCTGTCAAGGAATCAATCAAACTCTGAGATTTGGAATTTTTGGCGTAACTAACGGCACGCAAAAATCAATAGCAACAAACTGAAGTTAGTAGAAGCCAGACACGCTGTAGTATTCGTTTACTGCTGCACATCTACAACAATTCTCACCGGCTTCATCAAACACATTGAAAACTTTACCTAACATAATCAAAACTCATGGCAGAACTGAAAATGATTTAACTTGATCAACTCAAAGATACTGTATTTCAATTCAATGAATAACCTGTTATTGTTCCCAGAAAAAGAATCAAAATAGCAAAAGTAGCGAATTTTCAGGTTCAACTAATGAGTCTATCCCCTTATTTGTGTTGCTTAGAGATGGCAAAAAGATGGAAGCCCCACTTTGGAATATGAAGGGCACCGCCCTAAATGATGTAGCTCAGGAAACAAACAATCTAACCTTTCACAATCACACGCCAAAACAAATAAATAAACAAAATCATGCACGATACGAGAAACCCAACGACAAAGAGAAGTCATAAGAAAAAAAAAAAAAAAAGAAAAAAATCAGCTTACAGAAGAGAAGAGGCGAGGAAGGAGGAAACTGGGGTAGCAAGAGAGTATGAGATTGAGGGGAAGTGAAGTAAATTTTATACCGGTTCGATTTGGTTTTGGGTGTTTACTTACATAGCTTATAAAACTTGGTATGTCCAGATTTCCATGCTATTTTATCTAAAAACACCCAAAGTGGACTGCCAAGCTGGTCATATACAATGACTGGATGCTCTTTCTGAATATAATAGTAATAAGCAACCGAAGCAGGGATGAATCACGATTTAGTCTTATTGATTGGGTAATTAATTAATCAACTTTGGCCGCCATTTTAGTCGCCTGACTTGTTGCCCTCCCAAAGTGCCATGCGCCTGTTATTCTCATACAATAACCATATAATATTTCATTTCTTTTTTATTATCTACAACCATTGCTTCCAATCCATGCTGAGGTGTTGAGATGCCTTTATTTCTCAGCTTCTTGGTCCCTGCAGGTGACAATTAATAGTATAGCACCGGACATGAAGACTCTATCTTCCCCAATCACATTTGTGCGATTGTTTAACACACATGAACCCTTATGTCATCACGAATAAATGCCCACAACATATATCTACCTGTAACACTGGTTTTCAGAAATCGTTTGCTCAGCTCGGCATGGGCGTTTACCAAGTATAGCACGTAATCAAGTGCTCTACCGCTTTTCAATTCCCATCGTTCTTATTCATATTACTATAAATTTGGACTAAAACTTGGTGACCATGCAACTTTCAGAAAATGTGATACCGTTATTTTGAATCGGCAAACAATCTTGACTGGATTTCCTAAACAACCTCAAGCAGACGATTAAAACGAATGGAATTTTGGAAATTAGAGGTGTAGGAGCAGTATCCAGGATGTTATCGTTACCCCCAAAAGCAATAAGCATTTTACTGGCCGCAGGCCATACAACGTTAAGATATTTCCAGCATCCAATAAGAGTTAAAAATAAAAAATAAGACTAAACTAGCAATCTAACGTAATGAAGGTTTCAAACCAATGGCAAAAATTTGACCAATCAAAAAGGAGATCTTCTACAAGTATCAGGAAAACCACACCTACGCCAGCTAAAACACTCGTTAAAAGATGCGTACGGGTGATCCCATGGTTGTCTTGATGTTGAGGCACTTAACCTGATTTCAATAAAATAGATCAGAAATGTCAACTCAACTCATCATAACTTGATATACTAGCACAGAAATACCGGTAGAAAAGGAATGCACAGCATAAAGCACTTAGCACTCACATTCTGCCAATTCTTTTTCAACAAAGAGACGAGAAAATTCACGCTCATTTGCACATTTTGGAAAACCTGCTTCTCCTCCATTGAACAGTTGCCGACAGCCACTCCCATGCAAAGTACTTTCTTCAATTGGAACTTCACAGTTGCTTTCGTTTCGTTAACTTTCGACTCCAAAGACTCTTGGTGTGTCACAAGAGTAGGGAATTTCCCTGCATTTCCACACATTTTCAATACAACCAAAGAAAGACATACAAGTCCTAAATGCAATCATGATCAAATCCTAAGGCGACTTGCCTGCTTTGTTTAAACCAGGGCCGAGAAGACGAGGAATCTGCTTGATAACAGACTCAGAGGCCAAAAAGGCATGGTATTGCTTTGCCAGTTTCTTGACCAATTTCTTGTTCTTGTTTAGTTTCTTCAGTGCCTCGACATCCATCCATTGCAAGCCAATTCCCTCTGCCTGCCCATAGAAATTCAGCAACAATACTCATTGCCCAATAGCTCTTATCCAAAAAATGCATTAATTTCACATCCATTCGGATGTTCTCGCTCTTCATTAGAAGCACAAAAATACATATCATACAGAAAGGCTACACCAAAAAAAAAAAAAAGTAATGTTCCTAAGATGTCAAAATAGGACACAGGTCACAAGCTAATTTACACATCAGCTTGTAAACATTTTACTATTATGATATGACGAGAAAACCATGGACCTAAGTAATACATTTTGACATGAATATGCTAACAATCAATTGGCAGAGCAATTTGCCTAACTGCTCATGCCAATGATTTTAAAAATCTTACTAGCTCAATAACTTGTTAAAATTCCAAACAAGCACAATACTGCATTGAGCCACCAAGAACAGATGTAAAGATAAGCAAGGAAGACAGCCTACAGACTGAAAATTCAAAATAACATATGAGGAATTTGGCACTGGGCACTGCAAGGTACAAAGCATGTTAACTACAAATTCGGAAAATAACAGCTCCAGAGATGCTTTTGAACTGACAGTAACCTATGGGACCAAAGAGCCTAGCATGCGACTGCCAAGAAGGGCATCTATTTACTTGAAACAACAGAATTTAGCTCCCCCAAACTACGAATGCACCTGAGTGAATAGAAATAATCTCTCAGAAAAAGAAATTAGTCATTTGTAGAACATTTGGTCTACAATGACCAGAAACACCATGTTAAAAACAGCTTTCGAACACATCAGAATAACAAGACAGTACCTCCTCAACATGCTGCGCATCTCCAAGCATACAGATCTTCATCTTAGGGCGAGGGATGTGTGGCAACTTGACAGAACCACTGAAACGTTTGTCCTTTTGGGGATCGTAGTTCTTGAGCCCAATCTGAAGCTCAATAGTCTCAGTGAACTTGCGCTGACGCTCCTTGGAAGCATTCATGATGGTAGAGATGGCCTCTCTCAACGCTTCACTCTGAAGCTTACTGTAACACCCCAAGAAATACACCAATTCAGATAAGAAAACTTAACTTGTTGACAAAAGAAAAAGCCAAACCGCACACCATTCAACGGCAAGGTATGGTGACATTAATCAAACATTATATAAACATAGCATAATCCTAAACGATTGTGAACTAGAAAAAATAACAGAATCATGTTTCCTTTCAGATGCAATCATTGAAACATAATACCAAAATCCAAATGATGCATCATGTAAATTAGACTATCACATTTAAAATTGACAATTGGGGGAAAAACACTAACGAAACAAATGATAAAAAGAAAAATAAATAAATAAATAACAATGTGAGATCTTAACGCATGTGTACCTCATGATAAGAAGCTTTACAGCAACAGTCTACAGGTTTCTTTGCCTGTCAAAAAAAACAAAAATGGAATTGTGAGGAAGAAATGGAATCAAGGACTCAGAGATGGGAAACAAAGATGAGCAGAAGACAAAGGCATGAACGCACCGAGAGAAGAGCAATGGAGAAACCAAAGGTAGAAAGAAACGGCGAGGGTAACCTCAGTTCCTTATATAACTGAGACACTCATAAACCCTATTCTCCGTTAGTTTTCATTCAGTTTGGCGCTTCATGGGCTTCTTCTCTGGGCTTCGTGTTTCATTGAAGACAAATTTACACCATTTTTTTCTTAATAAAATTAAAAATTGTCCAAAAATTGAATAATTTTAAGGGTTAATTCCAAAAATCCCTAACTTTTTAACTTTACTTTACACTTCTTTCCTCTGTCTCACATTTTCCTAATTCTTCTTCTTCTTTTCCCTAAATTTATAATATTTTTTATTCCTTTTATTTTCTTCTTTCCTAGATTTATAATCTTAATTTTCATTTATAGTCTCTCCATCTCTAATTCTTAAATCAATTTCTAGCTCTATAAATTTTCAATTTCTTTTCCTTTTAAAATGAGTAATATCCCTTAGATTTTTGCTTACTTGTAAATTTTAAGTTTTTAAAAGTAAAAATATTACACCCACATAGATACCCTAGGAGTTTGCTATATTGTGTGCCTAAATATAGATGAATGCTAGCATTTGCATGATTGATGATTGGTATGTGTATGAGGATGGCTTTGGGCCTATATGTATAAGTGTTGTCCTAAGGGCAATGGTGGATGTATATTGTGTTTGATATGTTGATATGCATTGCTCTACTTGGAATGTATGGAATTTCATTATGTTATAGGAATTGCGGTGTTTGTTTGTGAGTCGTCACCTTATCGGGAAGCGTGTCTTCTCGGTGGGATGAGGGACGATGAGTATGTGAGGCTAGGATTATGTTTAGAAGTGTGGTTTAGGTGGGTATAAGCGTTGGGACAGGTTACGGGCAAGTTAGGCCTGCCAAAACGGCAAGTTATGTGAATTTAGGAAGTGGTACGGGCGTACGTATAGGGAGTACGGTCGTACGAGTCAGAGAGGAAAAAGGGAATTGAGAGCCGTGAGTGCGTACGGGCGTACCACATGGGCGTACGGCCGTACCGCAACTCACAGGAATTCAGTTTGCTCTCAGGTGAACAGTGATTTCATCAGATGAACAGGTTTTTAGTTTGTCAGATACACGGGTGGTACGGCCGTACGCATGCTCGCAGGTTTTTAGTTTGTCAGGCTTTTGGAGTCGGTACGGGCGTACCAATGTCAGTACGGCCGTACGCGACGTTATATTTGACTTTTAAGGCAGAAAACCAAGCGTTTTCCATAAGCTTCATTCCTTATTTTCCTAAGCTAAACACCCTAAACCCTACCATAAATCC
>CANYBF010407603.1:0-15881 GCA_948192965.1 Dalechampia spathulata
ATGTTTTGAAATGAATGAATGCCTCCTATTTATAGTGATTTGAAGGAGAATGATTTTACAGATTTAACCATTATCCTCACTTCAAAACAATTATCACTTCATTTATTTATTATTTTAATAGTATTTATCTTACTATTAAAATAATTTAAATTTAGATAATAAACCGGATAATTTTAATTGGTTTAAAATACATTTAATTTATTAGATTAAGATAATTATTTAATCTAATTATTTTATAGATCAAAAATATTTGTTTAATTGATCCATAAAATATATTTCATTTATTAGATTAAAATAATTATTTAATCTAATTAATTTCATAGATTAAAAATATATTTAATTGATCCAGAAATTAATTTAAATTTTTTTAATATTTACAAATGCCCAGTTGAGATTTATTCATTAGTTTATTTAAATAAATATATCTCAAATTAATTTATTTTTAATATTTACAAATGCCCATTTAAATTTTAATATATGGCTCAAAACATTTGATTTTCGAGAAAACCAAAACAAAAAATTTTTTTGCCGCATCAGAATCTTTTTTTTCGTGGTTATTTTCCATTTTTTCTTGTTTTGTTTTTTTTTGTTTTTTTGTTTTTATTTTTTATTTTCAAATTAATATTAAAATAAAATTTAATATAATTTGAAAAGTATGGCACCAGGTTTTCCATTTGCCGTTATAGCTCTTTCTCAATTTTTTTTTGGTTTTTTATTTTCAAATTAATGTTAAACTAAAGTTTAATATATAATTTGAAGATAAACAAAACCTTTATCCCAAACAAATATTATTAAATAATAATATTTGATATAGTTTGAAAATAATTAGGATTAAAACTTAAAATTACCATTTAATCCAATTAGAATTTTTGATAGGGATCTTTATCCCTATCATAGTAGAATTTGAACTCTAATCCTAATTCAATTCGGACTTATTCCATCATTATAAATAGAGACCTGGAGCATCCCACTTTTTCACACTTCAACATCATTCATCTCTTCCTCCCTTTGGTATCTCTTTAAAATGAGATTTTTCTTCTTTTTTTTCTTTCTTTTTTGTTTTTTTGTTGTTTTTTTTCACAAGAAGGCTAACAATATTTTTGTTTGGTAGGATTGCACTTGGATCATTGCATTGTTTTGAAATCAAGAGTATCATTCAACCATTTCCATCAAGTGATCAACTTCAACACTCAAGAAATTCAAGATACTTGAAGATTCAACTATCAACCATCTCCATTAAGGCCATCAACTTTAAAATTCAAGAAATTCAAGATACTTAAAGATTCAACTACTACAAAGGTGATCACCTTCAAGACTATTTTGATTTTTTTATGAATAATTGAATCGGTAAAATAATTTGACATTATTTTAGGGTGACTTGATTATCGTATTTAATCAAAATTGAAGAGATTCAAGATACTTGAAGATTTAACTACCACCAAGGCGATCACCTTCTAGACTACTTGATCTTTTATGAATAATCAAATCAGTAAAATAATTTGACATTATTTTAGGGTGACTTGATTATCATATTTAATCAAAATTGAAGAGATTCAAGATACTTGAAGATTCAACTACCACCAAGGTGATTACCTTCAAGACTTCTTGATTTTTTTATGAATAATTAAATCGGTAAAACAATTTGACATTGTTTTAGGATGACTTAATTCTCGTATTATATTGTGTAAATAAATTATGTCTAAGAAGACTGGATTTTAAGTAGGACCATGTGTGACCCCTCCAAATTTTCTAGGAATTTATTTGGAAAGATAATTCTATCTAAGGAGGTTGTTTTACAGTCTTTCCTAGGAATTATTTGATCAATATAATTTACTAGTTGAGCGTCGAGGAAGATAATCATCACTTCCACTATCAAAGGCAATCAACCGGCAGGGTGACTTGACTATAAATTTAGTCAATTATCTTGGAGTGATTTGATTCTTGTGATTAGTCAAGACTTAAGATCCAAGACTCAAGCAATTTGAAGATTTGACAAGCCTTGATAGGTAACCGGCAAGTGATTAAAATTCACCAATTTGTGT
Organism: Dalechampia spathulata; assembly: GCA_948192965.1. NCBI lineage: Eukaryota > Viridiplantae > Streptophyta > Magnoliopsida > Malpighiales > Euphorbiaceae > Dalechampia > Dalechampia spathulata. The sequence goes on from CANYBF010407603.1 coordinate 2,043, forward strand.
TATTTTTTTTAAAGTCAACTTAGGGTGATCTAGCTATCATACTTGGTCTCTTGAAGTGAAGATGATTCAAATCGAAGCTCACATTGATGAAAAGCAACGATCATGTATCAAGATTTCAGAAGTTAAGAGAAACTACATGCAACAATTTTACATGTCCAAACTGCCATTGGGTGTTTTGATCCATCATGGCCTTCAACGGCAGCGGTTCCATTTTTATTAACTTGGTCAGAAAAAGCTTCTCATGAATTTACTAACTCAAGCCAAGATGTCATCAAGTCAACTTGTTTTCTTTTGAAGTCTCCTTTCAAGTTTAAGAGAAGTTCTTCTGACAACCTATCTTTGTTGATAAAGCATATTGTCCTCAAAGACGTATCATGGCTATCCACCTTTAAGGTTGTCATTGAATTTTTAAATTCTCCATGTTATTGGGAGTGGCTTGAAGATATTATTGTAGTAAACAAGGTATTGCTCACACAAGCTCACATTTATGATGCTATTTTTGCATCATTTTTCATTTACAACAAGTTTGCTAACATCATGTAATACTTCTATGAGCATTAGAGTCTATCAACCAACACTCTCCACTTACCACTTGGAGAAGATTCAATTTCACTTTAGGATTTACATTCTTTAAGCAAACTTCCTATTTTAGGCACCTTCTATGATGAAGTCATACCTTCCACTGAAGAACTTGTAGGCTCTGATGGTGGTAATGAATTTCTTCCACCAAGTTGCTAATACTTGTTTCATGCTTATCACAAGCTTGCCAATGACCAACACCAAGTGAAGATTGATGACTTGATCAAATTTTGGTTTCGTGGAGCTGTCAGATATGCTGAACCTCCAGGAAAAAATTACTTGAAACGAACTTCAGCTCCAAAGAAGATATTCTGTCCATCTGGAATAATTGGCAAGGCCTTACCTTGAAATAAAGCATTGCAACATTCCTTTATATTTCTTGGCATCAAGGATCGTTCTTTACAAGATGAGATTTACTTAGCTACTTTTCTTGCTTGTTGGCTATGTAAATTTGTACTGCCCCATAGAGTTCCAAATCTCATCTGCCCTAGCACTTTTAAAGTTGCAAGTATGATGGCCATGGGAGATAGCTTTTGCTTAGCTGTTCTAGTCTTAGCCAGCATCTATCATGGATTGAGTAAAATTTCTAACTCTATCAACCTAAAATTTTATGGTGTTTGCTTCCCAGTTCACTATATCTATGGTTGGTTAGTATATAGGTATGATAATTACTTCTTTGAAGGGAAGAATGCAAGTCTAGCTTGCATGACTTGTTATGGAGGCTTAAGGATGGCTCGCTTCTTCGAACATCATGAAGTGGAGGACCTTTTCAAGGAAGGTCAATTTGAGACCAAACATGTGATCGTTCCATCTTAAGAAATAACAATCATTAACAATGATGCTGTTTGTGATGGTCCATTTAACTAGATTGAATACATTATCAATCTTCACTTTGACTATCTGACTTTTCATTACAGGGACATGTTTTATATTCAAGCATATTACCCTACCAGATTTAGCAGGCATTTTTGCTTTACCCAATATATCCCTGACGATCTTCGAAAGCCAATGAGACAACCTACTTTGAAGGAAGTCCTCCAATTTTGGAAGTCTTTAACAAGTCTCAAGAGTTGATCAAAGATAGTAGTGCCTTCCAAAGTCCTAAGGGGGCCTTTTTATGCTACTCGAAACTATGTTAAGTGGTGGTCGAAGGAGTGCTCTTGAGCCTTTTCTACTATTAAATAAGATTAGTTTAATCTAGTTAGAGTTCATAAGGGACCCAATCATGAAGCTATCATGACAAACCCTCCAATTTCAAAATCTCAATAAAACTTAGTCCTTGGCCTTCCTTATAGAAATACACCTAAGGATATAACTCTTATGAGAGCACCTAATCGAGATGGTAATGGTGATTCCATTCTTATAAAAATTTCCTAGATATGAGGCTTCATAGAAGAGCTGTCCCAAGGTATACTAGACTTGATAATGATGAATCTGAGTCAAGCTCTGATCGTTGCTAGAAGAGACCAAAGACTCATAAGATTGATGTGGCTCCAGAGACTAATTTAACCTTACTTGATGACATCCCTTCTTCTTCATTTTTCAACAATTTTATGGTAATTTTTCTTTTGAACTTGGTTTCTTTATTATTTTGTTTGACTTAAAATCTATCATGAAATTTAATTTTTTTTAAAGGAAACTTGAAGCAAAAATTAAATTTAGTAACCCGTGCCCCTACTATTGCCACAGAAGCTACTAAAGAAGTTGAGCATATAGAGTAAAGGCAAGATAAAGCTACTCATATTGCCCCTTCTAGGCTTTCTCAATCTTACGGAGATGACTTTTCACAAAGGCATCATTGCAATGCAGCTACCTTTACATGGATGGACTTATGCTTGAAGATTACAAATGCACCTTTCTATGAAGTTCCTTAATTTGTTGATAAAGTTCTTACTATCTTGAATGAGATTCAACAAATTGAGAAGATTGATGTTTCAATTCCCAAGAAGTGTCTTGAAGACTATGTTTAGAAAATCAACAATCTTCATGAAAAGGAGTCTTCCTTAGCTTCTAAGTCATCAAAGGAGTCTCATTTAAAGAAACTTGGAGAAATTTCTAAGATAATAAGCAATGCAAGATCTCTTGAAATTAAAGCTTTCAAGAAGTACAACTTAATTGAGGATGAATTAATTAAGATTGAAAATGAGATTTAGAGACTTCATGCAAAGAAAGAAAGGCTTAAACTCTCTTTAAGTGATGCAGAGAAGGAAGTCCTTGATGTCCAAGCAAACATCACCAATATTAAGGAAGAAAAATTAGTTACAGAGAATACCCCTTTCCAAGATCCAGTTGAAGAAGAATCTTTGAAATAACTTAGGAATATATTAGAGGCATAAAGAGTTGACTTAAGAGATTTTGTATGGAAACCATAAGTTCCATCTTCTCTTTATAATAGAATATTCATTTAATAAACATTCTATTTTTTATGTACATCACTTAGATATATATTTTATTTTACTTAACATAATGTTAAGTTTTTTTTTATTTATATGACTGAACTTAGTATTGTACTAAGCTACCTATGTACCTTCATAAGAAGGATCAAGTCAAACGAAGTTTAATTATAAAGAATTTTTTTTATTTAGTTTATCTAGGAGCAAGGCTAAACTTTAAGCATGGTACCACTTTAGGAACTTGCCATTGATTGGTCCAATACACACTCCATCTTTATCAACAATCTTGTATGCACCATTTGAATAGACTTCTTATATAACATATGGTCTATCATAATTTGATAAGAATTTATTGCCCATACGTCGAGACATGATGATTGGCCTTCTTATGGTGAGAACAAGATCTCCAACTTGAAAAGATTATGGCCTTACTTTCTTATTGAATGCTCTTGATAACCTAGCTTGATAACATTCTAAGCGTTGTTGTGCGTCAAGATGCATTTCATCTAAAGCTCCCAACTCTTAAGGCGTACTCGAATATTATCTTCATTTGAGAGTCTTTCTTGAACTGCTATCCTCAGAGATGGGATTTATTGCTCAAGAGGCAATACAGCCTCCACACCATAAATAAGTGAATATGGAGTTGCTTGTATAGGTGTTCGGTATGTAGTTTGATAAGCCTATAAAGCTTCTCCCATTCTTTCATGCCAATTTTTTTTGATTGACTTGTAGTCTTCTTAAGGAGATTACATAAAGTTTTATTGAAAGCTTTAGCAAGTCCATTAGCTGGCACATTATACATTGAAGAGTAATACTGATTGAAGTTAAACCACTCGCATAACTTATCCATTATCTTGTTATAAATAGCCTACCATTATCTATTATAATGTAATGAGGCACACCATACCGGTAAATGATATTTATTTGAATGAAGCTTGCAACTATCTCCCTTTTCACTTCTTTACATGCTATAACTTCAGCCTATTTAGAGAAATAGTCTATCGTAACAAAAATGTAAAGATGACCACATGAGCTTTTTAGCAAAGGCCCTACCACATCAAGTCCCCAAGCATCAAAAGGCCAAGACGCAATAGTTGGATGAAGTGGTTTTGGAGGTTGGCGTATCATATTTGCATGAAATTGACATTCTTGACATCTTTTAGCATACTCCATGCAATCTTTCATTATTGTAGACCAATAATACCCCATTCTTTTAATTTGAAAATAAAGCTTTGGACTAGCTTGATGAGCCCCACACACCCCCAAGTAAGCTTCTTGCACAGCCTTAGTAGCTTCATTTTCCCCAAGGCAACATAAGAAGATGCCATTAAAGGAATTCATATAAAGAGTTCTCTTGTAGTAAATGAATCTTAAAGCTCATCTCCTCACTTAAGTTTTGTGGCATGCGTCTTTAGGTAGCTTTCCATGCTCTAAATAATAAATAAGCAGTTATCACCAATCTTCTATATTAGTCTCATATATGGAAATATGATTTACCATCTCTTTTTCAGCTTCATTTTCAAGTTTAAATGATGATGGCATAATCCATCTTTCACATACAGGAACTTCAACCGCACCATTTGGTAATGATAATATCGATGCTAAGTTCGCCAAAGCATTAGCCTGTTGATTATCATCTTGTGGCACATGCTTGATTGAGAAGTTGTCAAATTAATTAAGCAACTTTGAAGCATACTCATAATAAGGCTATAGATTAGCTTTCTTTACTCCATATAATGAGAGTACTTGATTGACAATCAACTTTGAATCTCCAAATACTTCAATATTTGAGATCTCCATGTTTACAGCCATATCCAATCCAAGGATCAAGGCTTGATACTTTGTCATATTTTTTGAGCATTTTTCTTTAAGAGTAAATGAAATGGAATAACTTCACCTTCAGAACTAAGGAAAACAACCCCAGCTCTTGCCCCCTCTCGCTTGGCAGCTCCATCAAAGAACATCCTCTAAGGCTTTGGAAATTCTATAAAGAAAATTTCTTCATCTGAAAGGTCATCAGAAAACTCCCAATGATCAAGGATTGGATGATCAGCTAAAAAATTAGCAAGAACTTGGCCTTTAATTACCTTTTAAGGTATATAGACAATCTCAAATTCTTATAATAAGACTGCCGATTTAGCTAATCTTCCTGAGAGGATAGGTATTGACAAGATGTACTTGATAGGATCTATCTTCAAAGTCAAGTGTGTAGTATGAGCTTGTAGATAATGCCTTAATTTTTTATTGCAAACATTAAGGCTAAGCACATCTTCTCAATGAGAGAATAATTTAATTCAGCCCTATTCATCATTCTACTAAGGTAGTAGAGTGCACCCTCCTTTCCTTCATCACTTTTTTGTGCCAGTAAAACCCCTAAAGATCACTCATTTGTTAATGTATATAAAATGAGAGGCCGTCCGAGTATCGGTGCATTTAACACAGGTGGGTTCAAAAGATAAGCTTTCAGGCTATTGAAGGCATTAGCACAAGCTTTATCCTATTTAAAAAGAACATTTTTTCATCAAGTGACTAAAAGGTTGACACCTTTCAGCCAAATTCGAGATGAACCTTCTAATATAGGCCAATTTTCCTTGGAGGCTCTTCAATTCATGAATATTTCTTAGTTCTAGAATTTTTAAGATGGCATCAATTTTATATTGATCAACCTTGATCCCTTGATGCCTAACCATAAATCCAAGAAACTTTCCAGCAGATACCCCAAAGACACACTTCAAAGGATTCATCTTCAAATTATATTTTCGAAGACGCTTGAATACCTATTGCAAGTCTTGTAAATGATCTGTAGCCTTCCTTGATTTTGCCACAAGATCATCTACATAACATTCAACATTTTTATGAAGCATATGATCAAAGTTCTTTTGCATAGCCCATTGGTATGTTACACCTACATTTTTTAATCTAAAAGGCATGACTTTGTAGCAATAGATCCCCTTTGGAGAATAAAAAGTTGTAGCTTTAGCATCTTTTAATGCCATAGGAATTTGATTATATCCAATTGATCCTTCAAGGTATGATGACCTCTCATAACCCGTTGTAGAGTCAATCATTATCTCAATTAGAGGTAATGGAAAGTCATCCTTTTGGCAAGCATTATTAAGGTCACAAAAGTCTATGCAGATTCAAGGTTGTCAATTCTTTTTTCTTACTGGAACAATATTTGAAATCCAAGTTGGGTATTTGACTTCTTCAATGAAGCTAACACCAATCAACTTATTGACTTCATCTTCAATTTAAGGAAGCAATTTTGGTCAAAACTTCCTTTGAACTTGTTTGATCACCTTTACCCCTTTTTTGATTAACAAGTGATGAACCATGACCTTAGGATCAAGTCCAAGCATTTCCTTATAAGACCATGCAAATATATCATGAAACTCCAAGATAAGGTTTTTATAGTCTTCAGCCTCTTCTTGAGCTAAATTTTCACTTAGAAAAATAAGGCGGGGAGTGTCATCAAATGCCAAGTCAATGTTCTTTAATCCATCAACTATGATCTTGTTCCCTTCTTTAAAAGCTGGTGGAGCTTCTTCTTCACCTTCCTCAACCACTGAATCTTTTTTATCAATTTTAGTTACACTCAAGTGCAAAGAAGTGGCTATGTCATCATCTTCACAATATTGACCAGATGTCAAACCTATAATCACAGTTGTTTATTGTTTAGCTATTAGTGTTTTACCAGCCTTGACTACCCATTGACTTTGATGCTTCATACGAGAAGGAAATTTTCTCTTAACCTCCTTGTAGTCTACTTGTAAAGGTGAATTCTTATTGACTTTCATCTTTGCTTTATTTTTTAAAACTCCAAGCTTATCATGAATTGAACTTTGGCTAAGCATAGAATTATCTTAAGCCCTAAGATGATCAAAAATTGAAACTCAATTTGAAGCAATTCTTAGTCGATCAAAAATTGACATTCTTGGAACTTCTATGGGATCTTCTTCATTTCCTACTGAAATGTATTATGAGGTCCCTTTATGGATTTTTAATCATAAAGGATTGGATGTATTGTACGCCATACCTTCTCTTGAAGTCTTTAGAGTTACTTCCCTCACCTTCCAAACTTTATGAATTCCATTGGGTAGGTCTTCTTTTTGCCCAGGCTCTGATCCCTTTATCATAAGGTTGTAGCCTTCTCACCCATTCCAGCTTTAGCAAGTAATTTATAAGTATTTGGATCAAATCCATTTACTCTCTTTGTTAGAAGTTCTCCATGCTCCACCGATGGTCCTTGTGATGGTCGGATAAACCCCAATAATGATGGTATGGCTACTTTTGATATTGCCAATTTTGTCAATAGAAGGACCAAGTCTTGTAAGTCTTGGTTAGCATCCTCTTTGGCTTTGAATGAGGCTTGCCCTTCTTTTCTCGTTGAAGCTAGAACATAATGCAGTTTTGGATTTTCATTCACAAACTTATTTAATTAGATTGAAGTCTCTCTCTTCCCTTCAGTTGGAAATAAAGTTGCTCCTTTCTTGACTTTAAAAGAGTCCTTCTCTGCTAGTTCCTTAGCTGCTTTAGGCTCAAATTGCAACTCCTCTGTGACGCTTATCTCCAAGTAAAATTTAGCATCTACAAAGTATGACTTGGCTTCATTGAAAGGATTTGTATTAACTACCTCCCTTCTTACCTTACCATTCTTGCAATACTTGAAGCATTAATGGAGTGTTGAAGGCACCACCTTATTTTCATGAATCCATGGCCGACCCAACAACATATTATATGTTGTTTTAGCATCAATGACATGGAATATAGCACTTGATTCCATTTTATCCATTGGTCTTTAACCAATGGGTAAGATGGATCTTACCCATTGTTCTTTGACCACCTTGGTTGAATCCTTGAATCATCAACTAGCTCTACATCAACTCATCCATTGGGTTGCCAAGCTATTTTAACATCTTCAAAGGAAGAATATTCACAGCTGAACCATCATATACCATAATCCTTTTTAACTTTTCCTCTCAAATGAACCTGGTAACAAATAATGGATGGATATGGAATTTTGAACCCAACAGCATATCATCTTCAATGAAGGTGATTTCTTCTACACATGAGTTATAGGTGCTATGGTGAGAACAAACTTCTTTATCCTCAGCTTCTTCTTGCACCATTGAGTCTTCTTCTTCCTCCACTTGATAACATGTGAAAACTTCAAGCATGTAATAAGCTAAGGTGATGGGCATCCTTGGTTCTTGCTTAAATTCAAAATTTGGTTAAGGGAATAAAGATGCCTTTCTTGATCTCTTAGCCTTTGACTTTTTTACCTTAGGCTTATTTGAAGCCTTTGGTGCTCTTCTCTTCACTTTAGCTTTTTGAGGACTGGTTTGATTTTGGCAAATTATTACATTGACTCCTTCGTCATGTCACAAGAATCCACCCTTCATCATCAGAATTACTTAAAGTATTTCTTCCTACATCAGGACTTGACTACAATGCCTCTTCATACATCACCAGACATTGAATGTAAGAAACTTCAACAATTATGGGTTTAAGGGACCCAAAACTAATTTCCACCAAAGAAAATGCTTGACAGCTCAAATCTCTAATGGTAATCATATTTGAACTTGCTTCCTCCTTATCAAAAGTAATTATGCCTTGTACTTTTAGCTCGATAATTTTATTTTTCAACATAAAGCACTTCTCCACTAGATGACCTAGCAAGTAGTGGTACTTACAATAATTTGCATCTTTACTCTGATTGGCTTGCTCTGGATGTTTCATTGGCGAGAGCTTAATGAGATTAACTTTAAGTAAATCATCAAGCATACTTGAAATATTAGAATTCTTATCTTTCCTTTAGAGAAGCAATCTTCTTTTCTTGATTTTCGAAAGCAATAGGCTTCATCTCCTTCTTCTTTCCAACCTTAGAGTTGATCTTGATTGGAGTAGAGCTTAGAGCTAATGATTGCTTATTCTCAAGCTTCACATTAGGCTTGACGGCCTTATGTACCTCTAACTTCTCCTTACCTTTCTTCGGATCTTGTACTGGGATATTTTGGTGACCAGCATCCAAAATGCTAATCTCCATATCATGAGCATGAGTTACCAATTCTTCAAAGGTATTTAGCTTTATTCCTTGAAGAATGTAACACAATCCCCAATTCATGCCCTTGATGCATATGTCAATTACAAAGGTTTTCAGAAAGATGATCCTTACAGTTCAAGCTTAGATTCCTCCATCTTTGGATGTAGTCCATCATAGGCTCATCTTTCCATTGGCGAGTTGCAATTAACTCAATCATGTTGATAATGTGTTGGGTGCTGTATAAATGGTTGAGGAATTCCAGGTCAAGTTGCTCCCAATTATCAACTGAACTAGCTTCAAGGTTAGTGTACCAATCAAAGGCATTACCTTTTAGAGATTGGATAAACTGGTTGACAAGTAGATCACGATAGATGCCAACATTATTACATGTTTCCATAAAGTGAGCCACATGCTATCTTCGATTACCTTTGCCATCAAATTGTTGAAACTTTAAAGGTTGATAATTTATTGTCATCTTTATGAGGTTGATCCAAGGGGTGTATGGCTTTGCATATGAGTAAGAAATATGCACAGATGACTCAACTTGCTCCTTGATAGCTTTCTTAATAAGCTTTTACAGCTGAATTATGGAGATTGGGTTGTTGGCCACCATTTGAGTGCTACTTGCAGCCTTTGTTGCTGAAACACCTTCCTCTTTTTCTTGATTAGCTAGCGGGTCAAATGCTACTTTAGTAATAGAGATGAGAGGTAGAGAGGTCCCACTGGGTGTGCCAAATTTGTAGTACATAAAATCTATAAAACAAAAAATGATATTGAATTAGAAATTGAACAACAAATAATTTTATTAATTTGAAGTAGGTTACAATCTCTAATAAAATTCTATAACAAAGAATTTAAATCCTCCGATTGGAATTTTGAAACAAGAACTTGATTTAAGGGTTTTGTAGCTTGATCTTGAATTAAACTTAATTTTTGATGAAGAACACGATTTAAGTGCTTTAGGTGCTTGATCTTGAATCAAATTTTACCTTGGATGAAGAACACCTTGATGAACTTGATGAAATCTTGAATGCCTTGATGAACTTGAAGAACGCCTTAGATCTTAAAGAACACCTTGAGGTTTTAAACGCTTAGAGAACTTGTAGCTTGAGAGCTTCTTGTTGCTTCTGGCTTCTGGCTTCCGGCTTCTAAATGTGTGTGTTTTGGAATGAAGGGATGCCTTCTATTTATAGGGATGCCTTCTAATTTGTTTTGGAATCAAATTTTATCCTCACTTCAAAATAATTATCACTTCATTTATTTATTATTTTAATAATATTTATCTTACTATTAAAATAATTTAAATTTAGATAATAAACCAGATAATTTTGATTGGTTTAAAATCTATTTAATACATTACATTAAGATAATTATTTAATCTAATTATTTTTTAGATAAAAAATATTTGTTTAATTGATCCATAAAATATATTTCATTTATTAGATTAAAATAATTATTTAATCTAATTGATTTTATAGATCTAAAATATATTTAATTGATCCAGAAATTAATTTAAATTTTTTTATATATCTACAATTATAAACTAAAATTACTAATATTAGATTATTAGAATAAAATAAAATTATTTATAAAAAATTTAAATTTTTTAATATAATTCTATTTACTTAAAACTAATCATTTATGTATTGATTTTTTATATAAAATTATGATAATGAAAATTAATTTTAATGAATTAAATTATTATATGATAAAAATAATCCATATTTATATTTAATTTTGAATATAATTCTTAAATCAAAATTAGTTATTATAAATTAAAATTATTACTATTAGATAATTAAAATAAAATTAAAATTAATTTTCATAAATTTAGAAAGAACAGTAAAACTATCATTTTACTTATTCTCATTCCCTCTTATAATAGCAATATTAGTTAAAATTTTATTTTAAAAGTATGCTCTTTCAATTTAATTCGCTTGACTTCTATGGTGTGAATTTGAAAATGTCAAATTATACCTTAACAATGTGAGATATTTATAACTTTAATAACGACCTTCTATTTTTTAAAAACTCATAAATAATATTTTTATATAATTTTATTATAAAAATTAGTTATTATAAATTAAAATTAAAATTATTATTAAATTATTAAAATTAATTATTTATATGTTGATTTATATGTAATTTAATAATAAAAATTAATTTTAATGAATTAAAATATTAAATAATAAAAATAATTGTACATATATTTGATTTTGAATAGAATTCTAAAATTAGTGTATTATAGATTAAAATTATTACTATGGGATAATTTAATTTATTTTAATAAATTTAAAAGAAATGATAAAATAACCATTTTACTTATTTCACTCCTTTTTTTATAATATTAATTAAAAATTTGAGAAATATACTTTGCTTAATATTTACAATGTAAGTTTGAAAAAGTTAAAGTATACGTAAATAATGCGAGATATTTTATAATTTCGATAAATATCCTATATTTTTGAAAATAATCATAAGTGATTATTTCCTTTATATAATTTTATTATAGAAATTAGTTGTTTTAAATTGAAACTATTACTATTAGATTATTAAAATAAAATAAAATTAATTGCAATAAATTTAGATTTTTTAATAAAATTTTATTTTCTTAACACTAACAATTTAAATGTTTATTTTTTGTATAAATTTAATAATAAAAATTAATTTTAACAAAATAAACTTTAGATTTTGTAATTATATTTAATTTTAAATAGAATTCTTAGATAGTATTTAATTATTATAAATTAAAAATATTACTATTAGATAATTAAAATTAGTTTTAATAAATTTAGAGGAATGATAAAATCATTATTTTATTTGTTCTCCTTTCTTTTTATAATATCAATTAAAAATTGGAGAGGCGCATTTTGAAAATATTATCACATCCTAAATCGAGCACACTCTTTGCATTCATAAATTGGTTGAAATGTATTGTTATATACGGTATTGATGTGTTAATGATATGAAATAATGCTTATGATGTTAAGTATATGATGAGATTAGAGTTTAAAGCTATAAAGTTCAATTGAAAATTTTGACATAAACCACTGAAACGACCCCTGAACGATGACTAATTAAGGTTTTCGATATTGAAAACACTTAGTATGATTAATTAAGTAAGTTCAAGATGATTGTTTTAACATGAATTTGATATATACAAATTTTAGAAAATTTGAATTAAAAATTAATTATGATGCCATAATTGAGTGATGATGATGTAAGCATGATGTAAGCGTATAAATTTAATTATGATCTTTATGCATTAGCAAATGAATAATTATAAATTAATAATGTATTAGTGAAAGTATATGATAATATAAAAATATTAGAAAAGTATAAATGATAATTTTATTAATGATGTCATAATGATGTCATAAGTTGTAAAGGTGATGTCATTATTATGATTAGTTATAAATTATGATATGTAAATAGAGAAATAGATAAATATAATTGAAAATAAGATAATTTAAAATAGATTTGAAATAGTATATTACATTAGAAGTGGGATTGGTAATTGAAAAAGTAGTTTTGGATTTTAGTGTTAGTTGATGGAGAGAGAAGATAAGAATTATATTTTATTTGATTGAGAAAATTGATGGATGGTATTTTAAATTAAAATAAGGTGTATAAGAGTATATATTAAGTGTATAATATGAAATTTAAGGTTTTAGATTAGTGGATTTAAGTTAAATACAAGTATATATGTGTATAGGGGCTAAAATGTAGTTTTTGAGGTGTATAGGGACTAAAATAGAAATTTTTCCAAATGGGATTCATTTCAAATGAATTTTATTCTCATTTGGACTTAAATTTCATTCCTTTAGCCTTCCTTGGCCGTAGCATACCATTCATTCTTCATCTTATCATTATCTTATCTTTATCTTTCTTAAGTCTTTTCTTCATTTTCTCTCTTTATCGTGACCTATCTTCATCTTCTTCAAAATAACCAAACCTAAGCTCCATCAAATCTTCATTTTTTCTTCAAAATAGTATGCTTTAAGCTAGTTCTATTAGTGAATCTTAAGTTCAAGTCAAGATATTCTTCATTTTTCCTTGTTAAGTGAAAAACCGAAGCTAATCCTTGAAGAAGCTGAAATCTACAAGCTTTTCTTCCTCTTTTGGTTTGGATTTTTCAAGGTCCAGCAAATTCTTTAAGTATACATCAAGGTAATGTTGAAATACTCTTAGTTTTCTTTATTTTCCATCATGACCGAAACTTTTTCTTAATGGATCTTCAAGTTATGCTCAAAATCATGAAGATCCATTAAGAAAAAGTTTCGGTCATGATGGAAAATAAAGAAAACTAAGAGTATTTCAACATTACCTTGATGTATACTTAAAGAATTTGCTGGACCTTGAAAAATCCAAACCAAAAGAGGTTAGATCTAACTCTTTTTAAGTACATGCATGTTGATTTAAGGTGGGCATCAACTTTAATGAGGTTAAAGAAGTGAAGATCCATATAGATCTGTAGTTAAATCCAAAAAGAAGAAGTTAAAGTTGAGATTTGAGTTATTAGGTTTAAAGATGAGCTTGGTAAGTATGATTTAGTGTTGGACCCACTTGATTTATGAATTTTTGGTATGATTTGAGTTCTAGCTGAAATTTTTGAAGTGTTTTTGATGGATTTTGGTTGATGTTTTAATAGTTATATGAGTTAGGATTGTAAAAGACATGAAATAAAGTGAGTTGTAGTTGTGTGGGTATGTAAGCTTTATGATTTTCACTTTGGCTAAAACTTCAAAGAAACATTTTAATGGTTGGTAAGTTTAAAATATGATGTTAAAGATGATTTACTAAAAACAGAAGGTTAATAGCAAA
>CANYBF010407762.1:0-12642 GCA_948192965.1 Dalechampia spathulata
GTGAACATAATAAAATGGAACATTAATAAATTCAAAATCCCGAACCCAAACTCTGAAGAAATTCAGGCCGCTTTCCAACACAGGAAGGCCCGGGTTTTATTTCCTAGTTTTCTAGTCATTCAATTGAATTGGCGAAACAAACTAGGTGGCGACTTCACTTAATAACCTCGACGCGATCTTTCTAGGTTAAAGACCAATCAACTATGGAATTGCGCCATTGAGATCAAGCACTATGACATCTCACGCCGAACAGCGTGCAGCGCTCCCGCATCCGGGGTGCGCTACTCTTACACATATGCATCACACATGAACTTCAAACTATTTCAAATGAATGTTAAAAGTGCATTTTTAAATGGTTTTATTAAAGAAGAAGTTTATGTTGAACAACCTCCTAGATTTAAAGATTTTAATTTGCCAAATCATGTTTTTAAACTCAATAAAGCTTTGTATGTACTTACACAAGCTCCAAAAGCATGGTACGATAGGCTAAGCTCTTTCTTAATTGATTATGGTTTTGAAAAAGGAAAAGCAGACACAACTCTTTTATCAAAAATTATAAGCACGATCTTCTAATTATGCAAATTTATAAGGATGATATTATATTTGGTGCTACTAATGAAGAATTGTGCAAGGAATTTTCTAAGTATATGCAAAGGAAGTTTGAAATGAGCATGATGAGAGAATTAAAGTATTTCTTAAGACTTTAAGTCAAGCAAACTGAATATGGTATCTTCATTAATCAATCCAAATACACTCAAGAAATTTTAAAGAAATTTGGAATGAATGAAGCAAAATTAAGCAAAACTCCTGTGAGTATAACCATAAAACTTCCATTAGATAAAAGTGGCAAACAAGTTGATCAAAAGAGATATAGAGGTATGATAGGTAGTCTTCTCTATCTAACTACTTCTAGACTTGATATTACGTTTGTTGTGTGTATATGTGCTTGCTTTCAAGCTTCACCTAAGGAATCTTACTTAAGTACTGTGAAATGCATTTTCAAATACTTAATTAATACATCTGCTTATGGCTTATGGTATCCTAAGGGTTCTTCATTTGACTTGATTGCTTTTTTGATGCTGACTTTTCTAAAAATATGTTAGATAAGAAAAATACTTCTGGAACATGTCATTTTCTAAGAAATTGTTTGGTTTCTTAATTTAGTAAGAAATAAAATTTTATTGCATTGTCTACTACTGAAGCTGAATATGTATCTGTCGGTTGCTGTTGTGCTCAATTGTTATGGATTCAACAATAATTGAAAGATTACAATTTGTGTGTCTCATAACTATGATAAAATATGATAACACTAGTGCTATAAACTTGTCTAAGAGTCTCATAATTAGACATCATTTTCTTCATGATAATATGTAAAAAGGGAAAGTTGTATTAGAATTTATTGATATAACTCACTAACTTACGGATATCTTTACTGAACCCCTATGTGAAGAACGTTTGAACTTCATAAAGCATGAATTAAGGATGATAAATGGATCATTTTTAAAATAAATATATGTTCTTACCTCTTTTTAAAATCCTATAATTCAAGAATGTCTCTAACTTTCCTTCAAAAATTCAACTTTCTATGATGGTACGATCGTACAAGACATGGTATGCTCATACGCTTCATCAAACAATTTTTTCAAAAATTTAGCAGTAGGTTCTGTACGGTGGTACGGCTGAAGGGTTCGATCGTATGCTCAAAATTCTTAAAACCTAGTAGTAGCTTCTATACGGCCATATGTCTGTGTATATACGACCATACATTAACATCTTCAAAAATCAAAAATCTGAAAGTAGCTCATGTATGGCCGTACCCTTAATTCGTATACCCGTACGTATGTTTTCCCTAAAATCTGTACATTCTAGAAGGTCATGTACCATCAGACGCATGACTTATATGCCTGTATGTGATTATAAAACCCTAAATTCAACCCTAAAAATTGACTTTTTCTCTCTCAATTCTCACTGCTATTTGACATTTTCCTCTCTTTTGATAGTGTTTTTCACCATTTTCAGCCCAAAATCTCAATAAAAACACTTCAATCTCACTCAAAAACCTCCAATTTTCATATCTCCTTCATGTTTTTGGTTTGATTCTATTTAGAATCATATTTTTCTATTCAGTTTCTCTCTTCTCTGTCCAAAATCATGTTTTCCACTCCAAATATCTTCATTTTTATGATTTTTAGTTAATTTTTAAATTATTCTTGTCAATTGTTTTCACATTTTTTTGATTATTGTTGCTTTTATTGATTATGTTATGATATTTAAGTTTGTTTCTTTTTTTATATGATTTGGGTTTGAATATTTCTATCAAAAATCAATTAAAATTTTGAATTTTCCAAAATGTCATCCTATTGTGGTTTGTTATCTTGAACCTGAGATAAGGGTAAACGTATCCAAACCAAGGAGCACAACTAAACTCCTCCACCTCCTACACCTCCAACTTTTGGCACTCGATAAGCTATTTTGAATAAAAAATAGTTTAATCCATCTCATTTTGCATGCATTACCACACTTCAAACTGTAGGTTTGGAAATCGAGGTTAAATGTCTTTTGGCTAATGTTGGTTGGTCCAATTTTGCTTTTTTAGATAATCGAGGTTAAAAATAGTTTAATCCATCTCATTTTGCATGCATTACAACAAGTTTTTATACACTTTAAATTAGATTCTACTCATACCTGTACATTTAAGATGTTTAGGCATTTGTACAAGCTTTCCAAAACCCAATTTGATGCCATTTTTAAATTTCACTCTAAAGGCATTGAAAATGCCAAATCTGCTGTCTTCGATAGAAATGTCTTTTGGAAGGCTATAGCACTCGATTCCTTTTTGGGCTTCTAGGCTTAAAGCCTCTTACTTCAAATCTCCTGCTCTTTTCTACTATCATCGTCTGATTTCTTATCTTCTGTTCGGATGATCTGAGTCTAATGATACAGTGACTGGCCTTTATCTTATTTTTCTTCACTCTATGGTTACTGGATTTAAATCTAGACTAGATGCTAGCTTCAAGAATAGTTTCTTAAAGTTGGTGCTCATAATCAGCCTGGTAAAGCTATTCTATTTGGTCCTCACATTCTGCATCTTTGTTGTACTTTGAAAGGTCTCCCTTCCAACTCTCCTACTCCTGGACCTACTGGTCTAAATTGTAATATATCATTCATTGAGCATTCCATGCTCCTCGAGGCTAATAGACTTAATGTCTATACTCCACACACCAAATATATCAAAAGGTGCTCATAGCATATTCTAGTACTTGGTCTGTTAAATGACATTGTTGCACTATATGGTGCTAAAGTTGTTAAGATTTGTTAGAACATGTACGTGCCTATTCCCTCTGATGCCTTACTTAAAGGATGATACTCCTGCTATTTTTCACACTCGCACCAGCTTTCCACATGACGATGCTAGATGTCAAGTGGCTCTTAGCTGTAAGTGTTAGAGACAGACTGAGGGTAGTTATTCTTTTGGCACTGTTACTATTGATGTTGCTACTACTACTACAACCGATCCTGCTATTGCTACGGCTACTCTTGCTATTGATTCCTCCTCTACTCCTTTAGTAATTGATCTTCTCACTTAGTAATTTACCATGCTCAACACTCAATTGGATGGGTTTGATCGATAGTTTGATTAGATGACTAGTCAATTTAACTCCATTGATCAATGTCTACTTTAACAAAACCAGGAGTTTTAAGAGTTTTACACCTCCACTATTGTAGCCCTCCACTTTATATAGTCACATCTTGATTCATCTATCCTTCCTCCTTTCTGATGCTTTTTGTTATTGACAAAGGGGGAGATGATTTAGGATGATTTATGATTTAGGATTATGATATTTGTCTCTTATGTAGTTTATGTTTATTTGGATTATTTTGGTATATGACTTTAATTACTACTTATGTTTATTTGGATTATTTTGGTATATGATGACTTTTGTTGCTACTTATGTTTATTTGGATTATCTTGGTATATATATCTTTATGATTATTTGTTTCCTTTCAATAAATGGTAATATCATGGTTATTTCAATTGATTTTTTATTGAATGCATAAATGCTAAAAGAAAAGGGGAGAATTGCATTTTAAAACTTGTATGTTTGCAAATTGAACTTAAATTGATTGTCAACATCAAAAAGAGGGAGATTGTTAGACCTACTACTTTGGATTTTAATGTTAATAAATCAATTTAAGTTAATTTAAATGAAATTTTGCAAAGATATAGTGTGTACGGGCTTACCTATCTTAGTATGGGCATACCATTGTGTTTGGATGTATTGTACGACCATACAGGATGGTTGTACCACTTTGGATTTTAGGTAGAAGCTTTAGTACAAGCGTACCACTTGGTTGTACGATCATATAAAAGCCACTGCCCAAATTTGGTTTAGGAATTCATAGAACGATACTAGCGTATGTGTTAGAGTATGACCATATGCTTCCTTCTACAGAAACTTTTGTTTTAAATTAAAGTATTCCAACTAATCTATTTTGCTATAATTGTTTTATGTAACAGATCTTTTCTCAGTGAAGAGTGTATTTATAGCTGAGAAAGCTCTTCTTCAAGTAAGTAACTTGATTATCTTTACTATTGATTCCATATCTCTTTACTTTGCTCTTATTCTCTTTAACTTCCTTTGATAACCCTAGTTTTTTTTCAATTGTTATCTAGGTTGGTGAGAGTTAATATTTGGGCATTATTTCTGTATTTGAAAGTTAAATCTTATGAGATTGATTACTATTGTAAAAGTTTGAGTGTGAGCCTTGAAAATACTAGGGTTAGATTCTTGGTTAAAGAATCCATTATTGTAATTGTGAAAGGAATTAATGGAACCCTAAGTTGAATCTTAGGAGAAGTGGACGTAGGCAAGTTGAAGTGTTAAACCACTATAAATCTTGGTTGCTCATCTAGGATTTCATTATCTATAAATATAATTATGTTTAGTTAAATATGTATAATTTATTCATTATAGTAAACTTTTGGTTGGAATCATTTTATGATATTGATAGAGAATGTTGATAGATTTATCATGTTATTTCTATTGAAGAAATTCTATGATGTTATAAAAGTAATTTTTTTCACTTTTATTTTACTATACCTTTTCATATTTTCTGAAATAAATTTCTTTGTCATGTAGCATGGTACTAATTATCAAAAAATATCTAATGATATTATGATAGAATTAGATGATATGATGAATTCATTGAATGATGCTCATATTTCTGTTACAAATTGTAAGAAGATTCTCAATAATGAGGACAGGAAGAATGTTATGCTCATTAGGACAATTGAAGATGAGAAGGATAAAAATACATGCTTTATTGTTGAAATGGTTAACCTTGAACGTGAGGTTGATAAATTTGATGTAATGATGCATAATCATGTGAATAAGGCAAAAAAAAATTAAATGATTTATTAATCTTTTTTATATATTGAAATAAGCAAATTACACTTTGTTAAAGTGTAATCATGTTTTTTGTGTTATAACCGTTGACCCTAATAACAATTTCATTTGCAAATTGGAATGCCAATTACATTATATGACAAACAAATACTTTATCAATGTGATTATTATCATACCAACTACAATTCCACACAACTAATATTATTTTTTTTAATTCATTCTTTGTAATAAGGTGTAGTGGTAAAAATTTTTAAATTTAATATTAAGTAATAACTGAAGTATTTAGTAAATATTGTCTAAAATTTAAGCAAACCTTTTTTCATGTTATATGTATCTAAATTTTATGTTCCTTTTAATAAAAAACTTTTATGAAATAATTGAAAGATTTATTATTATATTCAGGCTCTGTTTGGAATTATTTTTGAAGAAATCACTATTTAACCCTTTTTTTTATTAAAAATACCATTTTAAAAATGGTGTTTGAAAAAGAAAGTAAAGTAGATATTTTTCATAGAGCATATTGCAAAAATAATATTTAGAGAAAAAACTAAAAAATTCCAACAATTAACTGAAAATAATTTCGAAAGGTTTTTTTGACCTTATACATTAATGTTAGATGGGCCTTTGTTCAGTTTAGATAGTAAATGTTTAGATTATGAATGATTATTACAAATATGTTTTATGTACTACATTTGCAATTACAATCTAATTTATTTCTTAGGTTTTTCTTCTTTGGAATTTGTGACTCCAGGAGAATAATGTTGTACCTACAATTATTAAGTCTATATCTATATAATTATTTTAAAAAAAGTAAAATTGTTTGTCTTGTAAAATTTTAAAATACAATTAGTAATGAATTATGCATGTCAATTATGTTATGTCTCATATATCTTCCGTTCTTTATGAATTTATCTTTTTTAGAGGATTGTTCTAATAACATTATTTATTAATATAATTTCAGTGACATTTTTTATTATTATTCATTTAAATTTATTTTTAAATATATTTATTTTGATAAGTAATTAAATAGTTTTTTCCAAACATTTATGATTATTCATTAGAAAATAATTATTAATAATAGTTATTAAAACTAAGTTTTCTTATACTTATATTTGATATTATAAAATGTGTTGAAGATAAATTATTATTAGAATATGAAAAAAGGTAACATGTTATTTTGCATTTATTGCTACTATCAAATGCCTCATTATTATTTTTGCATAATTACTTTAAATGATATTTAATAAAAAAAATGGAAGAGAGATCCTCAATATCTGACCAAACCAAAGAGCACGGTAAATCAAAATAATTCTGATATCTATCATAAAAATATTTAAGAATTATTTCATAAATTTTAAAATTTTTATTTACATAGTAGTTAACTTATTTATATGTTTAATTTTTTTTATATGGATTGAAAAAAATTTTAAATTATGTAATATTTTATTTTGGAAAATTAATTATTTGATAATTAATTATGTAAATAAAATATATGCATAAATTATTGATCTAATATAAATGATTATTTACTATTATTATGATTAATTAATTATGAGGATTCATAAGGAACTTCATTAGTTGTATGTTATGATTTTTTGGTAATTGAAGAGTTGTATTTCTTTTTCTTATAAATATTGATATTTTAAGTTACAAATGTATTAGCATCTAATTGCAATAAAATTGTTATGAAATTCTTTTTATCAATGGAGAATTATGATGAATCTATTATGTTATTTATATTGAAAAATATTATGGTGCTGCTAAAGTAAGTATTTTTTAATTTTTTATTTATATCTTTAAATTTTTTGATTTTTTTATTATCATGTAGCATGCCAAGGAATATCACGATCCATGTTGTGAAGCTGTGGCAAAATTGGACAATGTGGTTAACATTTTGAATGACTCTTATACTTTTATTAGGGAGCTGAAGAAGATAATTGATGATGAAGAGAAAAATAATATGATGCTCCTTAAAAGAGTATTGAAGAGGAGAAGGATAAAAATCAACTTCTTATTGTTCACAGGGCTGAACATGAATGTCAATTACATGAACTTCATGAAATGATTAATAATCCTACGAAGAAGGCTAAAAAAATAGTGTTTTTATTATCTTTTTATGCAATAAGAAGAATAAAGTTGTTATTTATGGATTAAAAATGCTATTTTATGAGAAATTGTTAAAAAACTAACTCCTTTAGCCTCCTTCAAAATAACTCTTTTAAATTTATCTTACCTTCTGGACCCTCCTCTTAAACATAGCACAAAGGTCTTTAAAATATTTTAAAATCCTTATTGTGAAAATTTTACATCCTCCCCAAACGATCTAGGGTAATAAAAAACACATCTATACATGGTAGTTGAACTCGACCTTCCATACAACAAAATGCAAATTTTGGATTGGACACATTTATAGATTTGATTATTCATTCTTTATACCATAGTACAGCCTCATAAAATTAACATTTCTAAGTGGGTGGTCCAAAATTCTACGTTGTTATCATTATATTTGTAAGAATATGTGATAAATAATAGTTTAAAATAATATAAGAATGAAGGTTTTTGAACAAGTTAACTTTGAGCAAATTTTTTAATTGAGTTATCATAATTCAATGTATGATGCAAAATATTATAATTAAATGTAATTGAAATAAGATATAGTCATTTTACCTCTAGCAAAGTCTTTTTTTCCCACTTTGTTCTCAGCCATATTTCTTATAGTCTTTTGTTTTGTCGGAGGTCATATTATTTTAGGAATGATCATTACTCTTTTGGATTGCACCATCTTTAAAATAACTGAAATAAAATCGTTAATAATGTTATATATATAGTATGTATACATAATTAATATATATAAATAAATAAATTGTTTTTTGTAACCTATGTGGTTGTGTTTGTTTGCTGATTTCAAGTTTCTCTGATTCAAGAGGGCTAAAAATGTGTTGATTAATTGTTATTATGCATTAATGTCTTCTCAATTCTTAATTTGAAATGATTGGATCTTTCTATTACATATCTAGAATAACTTTTACCGCATATTTGTTCTACATTTACTTTATCAAATGAATACAATCATTTAATAATGCTTCATTAAATTTAACATAAAAGATATAACAAACTTCAAAATCAATATAAAATAATATTTCTAGGAAACTTACCATTTTAAGCAGATAAAGGAATTCGATGATTATGATATGTATCTTCAAGAAGTGATAAAAAAATTTCAATTGCTTTGTTTGCCATCTTAATATTTTGCTTATATCTTGTACAAATCATAGAAATTTTCCTTGCCTTTTTAGTAGCTTTTGAAGCAATTCTTCTAAAATACATGCTTGAGTTTGTACTTGTCAATCTAAGAAGAGTTTTAGACCTTAAAATAAAAAAATAATTTCAATAAATAGAAATCATGTACCTTTAGAATATAAAGTTATATGTGGCTATATATAATCATAATACACCCTTAGAATACGTATGACTCATACACCCTTACCATAATATAAACTTTACTTTTGGATTTAATGCTCATTAATATTTTAGTCTTTTCATTTTTCTAATAAATATGTGTAGAAAAATACATTAAACAATACATTTGGTTATAACTACATTAATCACAACTTAATTCTTATATTTAATGTTTATTATCATGAAACAAAAGAGGTTACATATAAGTATATATAAATATTATAGAAGATATTAAATACAAAGACAAATAGAATCTAAAAGTATTTCTCAAAGCAAATAACATATATGTAATATTCAAATTCTTATTATCCTTATTTTTCACATCTAACATATTCGAACCCTAATAATCCAATTCTTTTTATTAGTATTAAGATCTAAGAGTGAATAATATGTTATATATATTTAATAGTTATTCATTGGATTGAAATTATTCTAAATTATTCATATGATTTTTAAATGTTATTCTAAATTATTTGAATGTTATAACATAAGTCACATGATTTTTGAATGTTGTTCTAAATTATTTGCTAATGTGATTATCTTAATAAATAAAGGTAAAATATGAATATTACCATGATAATGAAAAGAAGTTAATGATGAATAAGGATTGAATACATGGTTATATGATCTTCTTGGGCTATATATAAATATGCATGATTGGATAATTTATCTCTATGGTTTTGTGAATATCAATGATATGAAAGATAAGATGGTTTACATGTGATTTATCCTTATGATTGATTGAGATATTAAAAGATATGTTGTATTATGATTAAGTGATAATACAGATAGAGAACATATTCCTCAAATCATAGACAAAGGAAAAGCGATGGTAGGTTTGTGCTAGTTGTGATGGTTTATCTGTGCTATTAATATGTTGATTCATTTAAAATGAATCGACAGGTAAGCTAAAATGTTTACCTTCATACGTGATTATAATTGAGTTAAGTCCTTTAGTTGGAAAGGACAATATTTATGAGATTCTATTTGAAAGTAGAATATTTGATTATATATGTTTACATAACTCATGATTCATGTGGCATGTCATTTCCACAATTGCATATGACATGGCATGCATATTAGAGTAATAAGGGAGGAAGAAAAACAAGCAATATGATAATGTTATATGTACCAGAAACATAGGGTACGAGTACTGAGCCATATGTATGTTGGGGCAATAAGGAAGGATGAAAATGAGCAAACTGTGAGGATAATGAAGGAGCTCAATAAAAACAAAGGGTGGCAATAATGTGTTTCGGAAAAAAAATAAATAGAACACCATGTTATGAAAATACCGACAAGATAATGGTATATGTCCAGGCTAATACTTTATATGCATATATATACATGAGAATGCTCAGCATTCATGATTATGATTATAATACATGAACAAATGGGAATGCATATCATGATGCATTCCAAAGAAAAAAAGATATATTCCATCATATTCATGTACATAAACATTGATGGAATGATTATGCAAGGATCAGATATTAAATGCTGAAAGGTGTTGTATGAATGATGAAAATGACATGAATATCATGTGAAATACCTTGCTTATGATCTTGTGTTTGGATTATTTTAATACTAATATCTGAATGAATTTTTCTTGCAGACAAGATATTGGATGGAATTTTCTGAATGAGTTATGCTTCTTAGTGAATAATTATATGGAATGGTATCCTCTGTTTGGGAGTTCTGGTTCTTCTTCCAGTGCACAGAATGTCACGTCTTTTAGCTATGTTGTCTCTTTGCTATAAGATGAATTGAAAATTGAAAATGGAATGGTATCCTCTGCTTGGGAGTTCTGATGAATTGAAAATTGAATATGTTGTCTCTTTGCTATAAGATGATGCTTATGAATGGTGGAAGACTATTCCACAAGGATTAGTTAAACTTCCTATGTTGTCTTAGGGAGAATTTCAAATGGAGTTCCATAGAAGTATGTTCCAACTGCTTATACTAATCAAAACTACAAGAATTCCTGAGTTTGAAGCAAAGGAACTTATCAGTAGCAAAATATAAGAGAGAATTCACCAGACTTACTTACTATGCTAGTAATATTCTGATTACTGGGCGTGAAAGGTGCAAAAGATTTGAGCAAGGATTGAAGCGTCGAATTAGATCTCTCATTCAAGGATTTAATTATGATAACTTTTCAGCTCTAATGGCCAATGCTTTGAGTCAGGAGTGCACTATGCAAGAAGAAGAGGAGAACAGGGCTAGACAGATCAAAAGACAGTTTGGGAGTTCTGGTTCTTCTTCCAGTGCACAGAATGTCACGTCTTTTAGCTATGTAATATGCTCCCGTAGTATGAATATCAATTCTCTATTCAAGAAAATCAATAATCATCCAAAATAGATTTGAATTAGTATATTAAATTGGAAGTGGGATTGGAAATGGTGATAGTGGGTTTGGAAATTGTATTAATTGATGGAGAGAGAAATTAAAATATTGATATTTTGGAATTAGTGGAAAAAGATGGAGGGGTAAATATAAAATAAGGTGAATTGGGGTGAGTATAGAGTATTAAATACATGAAAATAAATGTTGATTGGTGGATTTAAAATAAATACATGTACATATCGTATAAGGTATGTATAAGGTTGGATTTTAGTGTAATAAATGCATTTTAGGGATGCTTTACACTCCATTACTTAACCTATCCAAAAATATCCTCTTTTATTCACTCCATACCACCCATTTCTCTCATCTTATCCTTTATGACCAAAACTTATCTTCATTTCCTCTTTCAATCACTTCATTTTCCACTTTGTTCTTTTATTTTTCATCTTATCTTAAGGAAATCTAAAACTATACTCCATCTTTCCTTCATTTTCTTTTCAAATCTTATGATTAAAGTTAGTTTTACATGCAAAGCTTAAGTTTTAGTTGAAATAACACCATTTATAGCTTGTTTTTGAAGTGACCAAAGCTTATCCATACAAAGAAGCCAAAGTTTACAAGTTGTTCTTCATCTTTTCATCTTGTTTTTCTTTATTCTAGCAAGATGTTTGAGTAAAATCAAGGTAAGGCCAAAATACTCTTTGTTTCATTTGGTTTTCATGGTGACTGAAACATATTATTTTTCCTCCTTCAAAATAAGACTCAAACCATGAAGATCTATAAATTTTTGATAAAAACCAAAACCTATCTTGGTGATTTACTTTGTTTATGGTCCGAACTAACTCTTTTTAGTACATGCATGTTGATTTAAGGTGGAGATCAAGCTTAAGGAAGTAGAAGTGAGAAAATCTACTTAAATCTATAGCAAAAATTCAAAGAAGATTGATTTTAAGTTGAGTTTTTGGTTATTTGACAAAACGTGAGTCAAGGTGAGTATGTTATAGTGGTAAATTAAGTAATTTTATGCATTTTGAGTATGATTTGGGTTTTAGTCAAAATTTTTGAAGTATTTTTGATGGATTTTATTGATCATTTGATAGTTAGATGAGTTAGGATTGTAAAGGACATGAAATAAAAGGCTTAGTGGTTGTGTGGGTGTGAGCGCCGGTTTCTGCCGCGGCCCAGAGCGAGGCTTGCGAATGTCACAGACCGGGGACCGCACTTGGAGCGAAAGCACAGTCTTCCTAAGGGGTTCCCTTAGGGAATGATACAAACTCAAAAGAGTCGCAAGGGAGTCACCATCGGATGGTTCCGGATTGGTCCAACCGACCCATAGCATGAGTGCTAGTTAAACCCTTCAGAGATTGGGTTCGGGTGGTGGAGATCTATTCTATGAGTTTCCAAAATCGATTTTACCATTTTAGTTGG
>CANYBF010407788.1:0-23597 GCA_948192965.1 Dalechampia spathulata
ATTCAAAATTCAAGTATAACTTTATATAAAATTTTATTATAATTATATCCAATTTTTCATATTTTAAAAAATATTAAAATATTAAAATATAACAAAATTAAATTCAATTAATTTTTAATTGTAGTGACGGAAATAGCTACGAAATTCCGTAGCTAAATAGCTACAAAATTAGCGACGGATTTTTCCGTCGCTAAATAGCTACAAAAATTTGAGATGGAAGGAGCGTAGCTATTTAGAGACGGATTAGCGACGGAAAAATCCATCGCTAATCCGTCGCTAAATAGCTACGGATTTGGCGACAGAATTTGGTACGTCACGAATCCGTTGCGATTGATTTAGCGTCAAATGATTGGTTTAATGATGGAAATTTATCGTCGCTATTTCCATCACTATACCAGATAGCGACGGCTAATTCCTTTATAACGACGTTAAATTTCTATCGCTATTTCCCTTCATTTTTGTAGTGTTATCAAACTTACCTTAAACATCCACAAAACCTAAAGACCATATAAAAGCATAATTTGATGCTATCCAATTCCAACATTAGTATAAATAAAAAATAAATAAAAATATATGATTTTTATAATTATCCAAAACATAATTCATGAATAAAATAAGAAAATGTAAAAATGATGTAATCTTTTTCTAATATCTGTAATTCATATTAATTAATTTTTATTATTGTAATGTTTTTAATATATAAAATTATTTTATTTATTTAAGTATATTTGAAATATTTTGATTAAAATTTTAATGGAAAATTAAATTTATTGATTTTGAAATATTAACTAGTTATTATTTGATGGATGTTTAAAAAAAATTTATAAAAATACATATTAATCAAAAATCAAACCCTAAAAATAATTAATTTTAAATTCCAATTTGAGTTGGCATTCAATTTAAATTTAAAATTTATAGGTATAAAGTTAATTAATTTTGTATTTATTGATATTGAAAATAAGTCATATTTAAAGCCATTATTTTTGAATCTTGAGTATCAACTTTTAATTAATTCTCTGTGATGATATTGTTGACATTGTTTATCTGAAAATTGTAAGGATTGTATAGCTCTTCTTAGCTGTTTATTATGATAGTGTAATAGAAGATATAATATTGTTGGAGATTGGCTTCCTAAACAATCAGTTTCTAATCAACGTTGAACTGCTTCTATGTCTCTTGCTCTACAGTTAATTTTGTAATTTTGTATAATGATTATTCTTCCTTTTAATTTTAATATATTGGTTGTGTTTGATTTTTAAAAGAAAATAATGGAAGAAAATAGATATTAAGGCTCTGTTTAACAACTGAACAATTGAAATTTAAGAATTATAATTCTAGTGTTTGATGAACTATATTAAATTAGAATTGAAATTTGAACCCAACTACATAAAATTAACTTTAACTTATAAAATTTAAAATTTTTAATTCATTAAGAGTAGTGTAAAAATTTCAAATAGAGAAAAAAGAGAAAAAGAAAATTTGAAGATTTTTTCATAAGAATTTAAAATAATTTTTATTATTGATTAAAAATAAATATTAAAAATAATTTTTATAAATATTTCAAAAATTAAAATTTATTTTTAAAAATAATTTTATATCAAAAAATATAAAAGAAAGTTATAATTCAATATGCCAACTAAATAATAAAAATTATAATTATCCAAACAATAAAATTAGAATTCTAACTCAAATTTAATTTTAAGTGAATTAGAATTAGAATTAAAATTTTAATTTTAATTCTTATTCTCCAATCCGAACACATCCAAAAGAAATTTTTAGTTTTTTAAGAATATAATTATAATTTAATTTTTCATGAATAGTAATTATGATTTGATTTGATTTGAAATTAAGGTGAAAGATTATTTTTACAAGTGAAATATGACCCACCAAGTCAATGACTTGAAATAGATGATTATATATATATATATATATATATATATATATCTATTAATTGGTAAGGAAACCAACATGCATAGGTGACATGTGAATCCAATAATTAACTTAAAATATCATTTTACTTGTCCTGTACGCACTCACTGTTAAGGATTTATTAAATAAATAAATAAATTACGATTAATGAATATAAATTTTAATAATTATATTTAAAACTTTTTACTATCTTAGGATTTATCCGATTTTAAATATTCATTTCTAATTTTTTAAAATAATTATCCATCGAGTATTTTAAAATATTATTCACTGCTTTAACAAAACTGGATAACTTATTTATTAAGAATATTACTTAATGATGTCTGATTAAGTAATAAAGAAGAAGTTGAAAATGATAAATTGTAATTAAACTTGTAATAATTTGAGGATAAAATGATGTTGTTGGTTAATGATAATCATGAATCTGAATTTAGGATAACCTAGGAAAAAAAACTAAGAATCCTTATTCATCATTGAATTTTACTAGATTAACTTGCAAATTAACGTCATGGTCATCTAATTTTACACTAATTTATTAATACCTCATGGATGGTTAAAATAGTAAGAGCATGTAAGAACAAGATGAATAGTTCTGAAAAAAGACGTTTAAGATGTGACAAAGGAATAGTTCAAATGGAAATACATATAGAATAATTAAAATATGGAATTAAGGACTCGGTGTAATTAATTGCAACATTCTTTATAAAAGAAAAATACACCCCAATTATGATGTAATTAATTCAACTATAGGAATAGTAATTAATGGTTAATGCATTAAAAAATCACCACCTAAACCTTATCATTTTGTCTTAACAAAGGAATTAATCATTACAGGGAAGTAAGTAGTAATGAGATTAAGGAACAGTTAGATCTACGATTAAAGCCTTAATATAATATTAAAGCTAGAGCAGGATTTAAAAAAAAAGGGGTAGAATTTAAAAAATCAAAAAAAGGCCTCGAAATTAAATAATATAACAGGCCACAAGAACATTATGGTAATTGGGAACTATAAAATAAATATATGTTTTACCAATGGAGGCTAGAGTTGATGTGAAGATTGAGCAGCGGCAGCAGCCAGGCCAAGCCATGACTTGCTTTCTGTTGTTTGGTACGGAGCTTTTCCAGTGATTCTGTTAAGGAAGAATTGCCAAAAGAAAATGAAATAAATATGTAAGCTTTTGGTTGTTTGATATTTTAATGAATGAATGTAGAAGAAATGGTATTCTAAAAGCCTTACCTATCTTTTCTCTTCTCTAGAAACCTGTGGAGTGAAGCTCTCCTTGCAATTGGAAGATCTGGTATTAAAGTTTAAAAAAGGAAAAGAAAAGAGCTCCATTACAACCTCGGCAAACAAACTATGATTTGTACATCGGAGGGGTGATCCAAACCGAACTAAAACCAGCAATTTGGGTTCGGTTTGGTTTAAAATTTTGAAACCAATCCTATATTCAATTTGATTTAGTTTTTAAAAACAATAATTTTTGGTTCAAAAATAAAATAAACCAACAAAATTAACCTCAGAGACTGGACCGAACCAAACCAACTTTGGTTTGATTTAGTTTAAATAGTTCTAAAACCAGGTGACTCGTATTCAATTTGGTTCAGTTCTAAAACAAACCAGGCTACGGTATGCTCACCACTAGATGGAAGAAAAAAAAGAGGGAAATAGAAGATCACCGTTTGCAATGGGTGAAGGAGTTTGAACGCGTTCCTGAATGAAATTGTTGGAAAATTTAGTACCAGCAGAGGAGCTAGAAGGATTCGAATTAGTGGAATCAACTGAAGGTTTAGCCACATTAGAAGCAAAAACAGGATGATGATGATGATGACTGTTGGCTGGAACAGAAGGGAACCCATAAGAGGAACTTGACTTGCTAGCTAAAAGCATAACTTCCTTGGCCTTATCAGCTGGAAAATCATTGAACACAATCACTTGTCCGCCATAGAAAATAGTCATTTGCGTATTCTGAGACTGCGGGCGCACAGGCTTGCTAACTCTGCATAGCCAAAACATCAAAACGCACTTCTAAATCAGCCAAAAACATGAGACACTTGTGAAAATTAAGGTTCTTAGTTTTCGTTTAGCAATTATGTTCATGTGTGAAAGTAATGATTTTCTTATAAAAAATGTCAATTTTTTTTACTTCTCTATATAAATTTATATAAATTTTCACTAAACATATTCCTAAAAGTAGGATGAATCTTTATTAAACCTCTAATAAAAGGTTATTCTTGTACATAATTTTCTGGCTATACTCAGAAAGCATAACTTTTTGCAATTTTTTCTTTGTAAAATCCCTAATTATATTTAGTTTTGAAAAAAAAAAAATTCAATCCAATTCACAAACCTTGAAGCAACCATCTTTTGCAAATCTTCGTTACCAGAAGAAGGTTGTTGAGGGAACAAATCCATGGATCTAATATCAGTCCTCGAAGCTACTTGCTCATTGCTACCACTGCCGGTAATCGGAAATAGATTCATCGTGGTTGTTTGTTTCAACAATTCCGGCGTAGCTGTAACATACAGATCCAAACACCAGTTTATCATAGAGTTTATAACAGAATTAAACATTAATATTAACGTAATTAAATAATTTTGTAAAATATTGCAAAATTAGAACTTGAAACTGGAATATATGTCGATTTGTTTGTTAACATAAAAGCCGACTTTTCTTCTAAAAGTAATTACTAATAATTAATAATCATTAAGCTGTTAATTACAACAAAAATTTCAGATCTACATCGAAGGAAGAACGAAATCTTTGTAATGTCTAAATAACATAATCGGCAATAAATCATAAAATGATTAAGCAAAAAATTACAATAATCGCAGAGAAAGAAACTAATTGAATTTTAGAACAGAACTGAAATTCGAAACTGAAAATAAAAGAAACTAGGACGAAATAACTAATAATATTACCATTTTCACTGATACTGAGACATAGATTTCCAAAACTACTCTTCTCTTCTATATACTCACTAAGCAAACCAGAAGTCCGCGAGAAGTTACTTTTCTCCGGCGACCTCGCCGTTCTCTGACCGGAGAACTCAACAAATTCCGGCGGAGCAGGCATGGTTACGGTTTCTTCGAGAAAACAGATCCGAATCCAGAAATGAAAAGGCTAAAGCAACCGAATCGCTATGTAATACTGCATACAAATACGTCTAAGCTTTTAGAGGGAGGGGGAAACAGTTACGTTTTTTTTTTTTCTTTTAATAAGGCACGAGGAATAAATGGGAGTACATGGGAGTCTCCTTTTAAGCTTTGCTTCCTTGACAACTTCCTTTTAACGACTGGAAGACGCTGTTTTTGAAATCGAATTTTTATTTTACATATATTTTTTAAAAGCGATATTTCAAGCACGTGTTCTTTGCGTGTTTTTAGAAAAAAAACAACAAAAGAAAAAGATGTGATTCACATAAATCTTGGAATCGCTCTTTTACTGCATGTACAAACACGTTGCCCATTAAATAGTTTATTTATCATCTGTTTTATTAAAATAAAATAAAATTTCAATTTATCATAATTTTTTAATTTAATATAAATATAAAATAAATAATAATTTTAAATTATTTATAATTAATTTCATGTTAATTCATTATTCATAAGATAAAAATTAAATTTTATTATAGATTTATTGATAATTGGATTTAAATGTAATTTATAAATTAAAGTATTTTATATGGAGTTTGTTGATTATTTTTTTAAAATTATATTATATTATTTTTATTTTTTAAATTAATTATATTACTTTTATGATATTAAAATTAAAAAATATAAAATCAATAAACTTCCATAATTTTTTAATAATTTAAATATTTAAATTTAGCATATGATTTATGTATTTTACATTTAAATCTTAATATTTAATTTTTCAATAAAATATTCATATTTTTTTTTGGTAGTTAATAATATAATTAATGAAATGCCACATCAGTATTGATACTAATATGTACCCAAAAAAAAGTACTGAAAATGGAATTAAACGGAAATGATTTGATGGCGTTAAATATAACGATGTTAGAGGTCCCATGCTCGTTTGACCTCCGTATCAACAAGTGGAAAGATAGGGACCACTCAGCCCGTGATTTTTTCATTTTCGCTAAGAACTGTGAAGTGTTGTTTTTTTTTTAATGCAGAAAAATACTTTAAAATTAGTTTTATTTAATTAATTATTTTTAAAACTGTATTTCTCAAATCATTTTTGAAAATTCATATTAATATGTTTTTATATTTATATTTAAAGCATTCTTAACATATTTTTTGAGTAAGAAAAATTATAAATTAATTAAAATTAACTTTATTAAAGATAAAGAATTTAACTTTTAAATTCATCACTTAACTTTTATTTTTCATAATTTATTTATGATTTAAAATTATTTAATTTTTGAAACGGGTTTTTTTTGAATTTTTAATCCTTTAATAAAAAAAAACTTTTTAGTATTATGATTTAGGTCAACCTCGTTTTTTTCATGCTGAGTTGTTGACCGATAAAGCAAAAGGAAAGATTATCATGGAGTAATTAATTGGGTTATGAGTAATAAAAAAATTTAGAGATAAAAATGATATTTATCTATATATATATATATATATATATATTAAATTTATATTAAATTGGTGAATTGATTCAGATTATTTTTAAAATAAAAAAATTAATTGG
Organism: Dalechampia spathulata; assembly: GCA_948192965.1. Taxonomy (NCBI): domain Eukaryota; kingdom Viridiplantae; phylum Streptophyta; class Magnoliopsida; order Malpighiales; family Euphorbiaceae; genus Dalechampia; species Dalechampia spathulata. The sequence continues at coordinate 6,591 of CANYBF010407788.1, forward strand.
AATACAAATTTATTAAAAATTTAAATTTAAATTTAAAAACAAAATATAAAATCAATTAATTAATAATTTTACTTTTCATCAATTTCATATTATTTTTGGTTGGAGATATTATTTTTTGCATCGAGCCAGTCACGTTACCTTTTGACGGAATTGCAAGGAGACAAGTAGGAGAATAGTAGTTGGTTGAGATTAGCGCGTGGGAAATTTCTGGAATGTCCCGCATGTGATGATAACCATTTTTAATTTTTACTTTATTTTCTTTTTATTTTTTTTGGATTTTAATTTGTCCCTGTGTTCCCGTTGGCATCATGATCAAATCCTACATGGAACCGAAAATCATATGATTTAAAAATTTTGAATTTAAAATATATTCAATTTAATTTACTTTAAAATTTTAAAATATTTAATTGAAAAATTGAAAAAATAAGATAAATAATTAAATTGAATATATCTAAGTAAATTTATATAAAATATTATTTTCTATCTATGCATAAAGTATAAAGATCGAATCTTGATAATTCTTGATTAATCAAACCTACTGCATCTATATATCATTCTATTAGATGTCGATTTATAGGTTTGAAGAGCAATCTTCATTTTTTAATAATATGGTAAATTTGAATAAATATTTATTAAATTAAAATTTAAATAAAGGAGTAATTTTATATTATTTATGTCGTTATCGAGGAGCTCAATTATTAATTAGACGTCGTCCCGAATCTTCATCGGAAACGCGTTAAGGACAGAGAAGGACATACGTAGGTGAGGGAGCACGGGAGAGCCTTGCACATGCGAAGGCAGGTTAAGTCAAATGACACGTGGCGCAATGCTAAAGGGTAGCTGGACAGAACAGTTTCCTCGTGATCGTGACGTTAGAATGTCTTGTGAACCTTTTCTTCTCCTAAAAGTAAAAACGACAATTGTTTGAAAAGAAAGTAAAACGACAACAGGTGGGTCCATAATTAAACAGAAAACTTAGGCTAATGCTTATCTAAAATCTATATTAATTAATCATATACTTAAACATTTATTTAATCATTTTTAAAATAATTAACCATAAATTCGTTTTTTTAAACACATTTTTTAGATAAAAATACTTGATTTTTCTTTTTTTTTTAAATAATGAGATTCGATGTTAAATCTAAAAAAATTAAAGTATTAATTAATGGGTATTAAATGATTAAATTGAATAGGGAACTAATTAATTAAAAGAAAAAGAAAAAGCATTATTTGATGAGAAGAGAACCCTCTAAATGAAAACCCAACACCAACTCCTTACTTAACTTCTTGATGTTTTTGTTCAAAAAAGAAACTCATCAATGCCATGTGATAAGACTATTAAACGTTCACATTACTTCATTGGACCGCATTGGCAATTCCACATCTCATCATTCTCACATAACTTTTACATCACTTAAGTTAATTATATAATATTATATAATATTACGAGTCACTTATTATTATAATACACATAAAAATCATTTATATAATTAGTATTAATTTATGATTATAATGTAAACATCAATTAATTATATCGATGTGTTTATAATGCTTAAAATATTTGTATATTTATCATAATACTAATAATTGATTCATGATTCTACATGCTGTATTTAATGATTGATTGATAATTTTACATAATAAGTTAAATTCTTACAATATAATTTTATAAATTTAAATCATCATGTAATATTATAAAATTATTATTATTATAATAAATGACCAAATATTTTAGATATCATAATTTCATTAATTTATGTATAATTAACAATAAACATAATGTTATTGATATAACCAATCATATCTTATGTATTATGATATAATTTGCTATATACCATGATAATAATAACTTCATAATTCTATCTATCTAATGAATATCATATATATATATAAATTTATCTTATTATGAAAAATATTTCATAAACAAATCTTAAATTTTTTTAAAAATTCAAATAAACATTTTGAAAGTAGAAAATTAAAAATAGACAAACGATATATATCAAAAACATTTTTTCCGTTCATTTTTAATTATATCTTTAAGACACTTCTAATAAACAATTAGTCAAAAATTTTTAAAATTAAATAAAAGGATAATATTGGTAAAAAATAGATAATTTTATTTTCTTATTCTAAGTAAATGATTATTTATATTTGAACTATTTTACAAAAATGAATAAAGGAATAAAAAATTACAATTTTTAAAAATTGCAAAAAAGTTAGAATTACTATATATTATATATTATATTATATATATATGTAGACTAAGGTTTGAAAAATTACCGTAGCCAATAGCAATAGATTTCCATTTTTATCCTTTCAAAATATAAAGAAAACAGTAAATTCATTATTTTACCCTTATTAAGTTTTTATATTTTAAATTCATTATTTTACCTTTATTAAGTTTTTATATTTTATATATTTTACACATTTTTTTAATTATATTCTACGGACCCATCTTTATTGGCGATAAATTTAACACAATCAACTCCATCTTCTTCTCCCTTATATGCCAACATTGGTCAAGGAATCAGGATATTACTTCTTAAATGAATTCTCTGCTGCAATTGCAATAAAGGTGGAAATAGAGGGATCGAGTTACGGGGGAAAGGTAAGGGGTCAGCGATCGGGAACGGATTTTGACATGCAGCTTCCATTTTAGGAATACATAGTCACATGCTGTCCTCTAATCACATTCGCAATTGCAGATCTTTTGTTGGGAATTAATCACTATATTTTGTTCATCATAGAGATTGGGAATCCAGGTTTTGTATCATTTTCTTTTTTGATTTAGATTATGATTTATTCTTTAAGATTGTCATCTATCAATTGATTCATAGGTTTTATCTCATGCTGGACTTTCCAAGTGTCCTATGAAGAATATTAATAGAGATGTATAGATGAGAGCACAATCAAAACTTCCCAAGGTTCATCAATAGGCCTTCTTATTAGAAAAAAGAATGGCAAAGGATGGTCCTGCTGCTTTCTCATAACTTGTATTTCCAACAATTTTCTATCAATTGTGTATGTCCAAAATTTAATTTAATTTCTCAATTTAGGTTTAAATTTAAATCCTATTAATTTACTGTAAAGGAGTACAATTGTCCCAAAGTTATCAAAGGAAATCCTAATTTCTCTGATTTTCGAGGATTGATTTTCGACCACTTCAATCTCTTCGTACAATTTGGGGTTTTGATTTACATTTTTAATATATCAAATTACTATACATATGTACAGCTGTTATAAAATTGTTAAAAAAAATCTGATTTTTCTAGTTTCTTAATGATTAATATGTCAATATTGGGGTTAATATTACCAAATGACATTGTTTTTAGGTCGATTTTCAAAATTGTCACTGATTTTCAAGTTTTTTCTTTTCAGTATTTGAACTTCAAATTTTTTCATCAAGAAGTTTTCTGCCACGTAAATATATACGTGGCAGAATATTCCTCGAATATTCCCTTGCATTGCCATGTGGACGGTTACCACGTCATCAGTCATGCTGACGTGTAATCCTACATGGCAATGCAATTAACGTGGCAAACATCCATGTATGCAACCGTCCACGTGTCAACAGGCCACGTATACAACCATCCACGTGGCAATGCAAGGGAATATTCAAGGAATATTCTGCCACGTATATATTTAACGTGACAGAAAACTTCCTAATGAAAAAAAATTGAAGTTCAGATACTGAAAAGAAAAAAATTGAAAATCAGTGACCATTTTGAAAACCGACCTAAGAACAGTGTCATTTGGTAATATCAACCCGTCAATATTGATGTTCTTATCTTCTTTTCTTTCCTTTCTTAGTTCATTGTGTGTCCAACGCATTTTCTTTTCCCTATGTTTCTATCTTTTTCAAACAAGTATCATATTTCTTTATTTCATATCATTTAATCTTGAATTCTATTATGTGATTTAATATCTTCTCTATTATTTCTTGGATTATGCCTGTTCCCTTGTGTTGGATTGGATTGTTTGGGGTATGTAAGTTCTTCCGTCAGTTTATTATTTTTTATTTATGGTTTAAATTTACTGATTTGTTCTTAATGTTTAATAACTTTATATTGATATTCTTATTCATTTTTTCTTTGTATGTTAATTTAGTACTCCGGAGCATGTTAATTCATACTTTTTTTCTTTCCCTGTGTGTTGGCTAATGCTTTAGGATTATTTTCTATACAATTTCTGTCATTTTGTGATTATTTTCATAATTTTTACGAACAATGTTAATGAAATGTTGTACGATATGCTTCAATGACCCGACAAACATGCTTAGCGTGCTTAGGTTTTCCATACTTGACAGTCAGCTTGGGTTTAGGACTAATAGCAGAAACAATGGTGACCAGTTAGGGTTTAGTAGGAAATAACATAAACCCACATAAGCTAATCAACTGGTTACAGAAATGATATCAAAATATCCAGTTTTGCAGCCATGTGATAGTTAATATATTATTTTAACTTTGTCATGACTTAGAAATAATGATTAATTAATACAATTCAGAGGGATTAATCCTTGAAAAACCTTTTTGCAGCCTCTTGTGACATGTATGCACAATCTACAGCTCTAGAAATTGGTAATTAGTAGTACTAGAAATTGGTAATTAGTAGTAGTCAATATCCCTCCCCTCCCACTCCCACGTCCTCCCCCTTCCCCTCCCCCTTCTCATAATAAATTATATATAATAATAATAATAATAATAATAATTATTATTATTATTATTATTATTATTCATTTAAATAATAATTATTATAAAAATAAATAATAATATAAATAATAATACTATTACAAATAATTATAATATTTGAAATGTAATAATAATAATTATAAATAATTTATTATTATTAGTTGTAATCATAATTGTTATTATTTTTAATTATTATTCATATGAATACTTATTATTAAATTATCTTTAATGAATATTCTATATATAATATGAATACTTATAAATTTATTATTATTATTATTATATCAAAATAAGGTAAGAAAATTATTATAATCTAGACCAATTAAATTTTAATTAATTTATTAATATTTACAATTGAATTTATTTAACATAAAATAATAAATTACTAATAATTTAATAATAATAATAATTATTATTATTATTAAATTCCATTACACTTTATATTCATAACAATATAAATAAATGATCGAAGGTAATTAGATAATAGGTTAACAAATGTAATATAGTTATTGATATATATTTGATATTAAATTAAATTTGATTATTTTATATATATATTATATATATAATATAAATACTTATAAATTCATTATTATTATTATTATTATTATTATCATATCAAAATAAGTGATAATAATTGATTTTTATTTTTATTTTTTTAAATTTAAGTAAAATAAGAAATTTTTAATCTTATATAAATACATAGACAGGCGGGCATTTTAGCTCATTTATACATGGTCGGCTAAGCCACTTTAATTCACACAAAATTAATGGTCAAATCAATCATTAAATTATATGTTAACTTTAATCCTATAATTTAATTTTATGATTCATTTCATATTGAATATTGTATAAAAAAAATTATTAAATTACTTTTATTTTATTAAAAGTAATTATAATTCATTAAATTATTATTCTTTAGTGTTTAACTAAAAAAGAGTAAATAATTAATTTAGAAATGTGATAAAAAAATAAAAAAATTCAGACTAAAATTAAAAAATAGGGAGAATTTTTAAAAATGTTAAAAATGAAAACTTTTTTATAAAAATAATTAATTTTTTAAAATATTCATAAAAATAACATTTTAAAAGATTTAATATAAGTTACATAAATATTTATTATGAACATGTGAATTTGATTCTAATATCACTTCTAAGATCTCGAATGCCATCAATTTTTCTAAATTCAATTAGTATTAAGATATATATATATATATATTAGTGTTATAATACATTCAGCGTAAATATTTAATTGTAATTTGATGAAATAATTAATATAAATTTTATCAATAATTTTTATAAATAATATATTTTTATACAATTTTCAAAAATTATTTGATATTATCATAGAAAATAATTAATATAATTTTGATTTTATAAAGATAATATGGTTGTGTTTGGTTAGGCAAATAAGTTTTCAGTTTCCTGTTTCCAAACACGTTTTTTTGTGTTTAGATCAATAATTGATGCTGGTGAAGATGTTGTAATAATAGTTAACGTCCAATCATTGCATGTAGTAATTTGGACCCAAAAAAACACATATATCATTATTAAAGTGTGTTTAATATTGTATTAATTTCATAAATTTTAACTTCCTAAAAGTTTTTTTCAATCGATTGTATTTATATAAAGTAAAAGATTGGAAATTTTAATTTAAATTAAATTTATATATATATATATATATATTCATTTAAGAATCAGTTCAGATTTATGATTAGAATATTGATTCGGTTGAAATTGAAGGGGAGATTATAAGTAAAATTTATGAGTTTTAGTCTTGGCATGTGTATTGATTTTAATATATTTACTTATGACATACATACTAAAATACCGGAAAGAATATTTTGATGTACAATTTTTTCATTATTCATGATAAATTTACTCTATTTATGTTTGATAAATCTATTTATTCAAGAATTTGATCTTTAGATCATTTTCAGACTCATATTATATATAACAGAAGATTATGTTTATCATGATCAATACCATATTAATAAAATAATAATGTATTGATAGTAAATTTAAATCATAATAACACGATAAGATAAACTAAATTATGGTCGTTCATATAAATCCTTGGAGTTTACTATAAGTAAACCTGGCATTGACGGGGTCAATGAAGTCATCATATTCTCAATTCTCATTAAAAATAAACATCTATTTTTAGAATCTGAAATAACCTTGCAAGCTCCATCACCAATTCCATCTCTTCCTCCCGAATCCTGACAAACCTCTACCAACATGAAATCCCATCTCAATCCAAATTTAACAAAAGGAAACAAACCCCATTCCAGGCAAAGATTTAAAAAAATTTAGAACAAAACCACCTGGAAAAGTACAAAGAAAATTTCTCCGGCGACTGATCGTTTTTACCTGGAGAAATTTCTGGCTTGGAGATGACCGTCGATCGCCTTCTTCCTCTCCTTTTCTTCCTTGTACTTTGTTTCTGGTTTAACCTTTCTTTTTCTTTACCAGAAACTGAATCTCTCGTCAAGTTTAAGAATTCGTTAAGTAATTCTGATGGGCTGAAAGATTGGGTTTCAGGATCTGATCCGTGTGTTAATAGATGGGTCGGTATTATTTGCAAGCATGGACGGATTTCACGTCTTCATCTGTCAGATTTAGGCCTGTCAGGAATTATTGATATTGATGCATTAAAGAATCTTCCAGGGCTTAGAACGATCACCTTTGTTAATAACTCATTTTCAGGCCCGATTCCAGGATTTAATAAACTTGGAGCCTTGAAATCTCTTCTTCTAACGCATAATTCGTTCTCTGGAGAAATTGCTAACGATTTTTTCGCCCCAATGTCATCTTTAAAGAAACTCTGGCTTTCTGAAAATAAATTTTCAGGAAAAATTCCTGACTCGGTCATGCAACTTCCCCGTCTGACAGAACTGCATCTGGAAGTGAATCAGTTTTCTGGAAAAATTCCACCATTAAAACCACCTAAGATTAAGACCCTGAATTTTTCACGTAACCAACTTAATGGTGAAATTCCATCGATTCTTTCAACGTTCAGTGCCACTTCGTTTTCAGGAAATGACAAACTTTGTGGAAAACCACTTGAAGTTGGATGCTCTTCAACCCCTCCGCCTTCACCAAAGAAAGCTGAAACCACCGCCGACAAGCCTGCTTATTCTGATAATAACAGAACCATTATAGGAATGGTTGTTTTTTCCGTGGTAGCACTTCTGTTAGGATGTGTTCTTTGTTCTTTGAGCAGGAAGAATAAACAAGATAATTTTAGCAAGTTGAACAAGGAGAATCTTGACACCGTGGTGGTATCCGTGCACGGAAAGGAGTCGACCAAGAAGCCGCCTCCAGTAAACGAAAACAGCCGGAAAGGTACAACAGGCGGGTCACGAAAACCCCACAACGTAAACAAGAACGGTATGACTGATCTGATTATGGTAAATGACACAAAGGGTAGTTTTGGATTGCCGGATTTGATGAAAGCGTCGGCGGAAGTACTTGGAAGCGGAGGATTAGGATCTGCTTACAAGGCGAAGATGACGAATGGATTATCGGTGGTTGTGAAGAGAATGAGAGAGATGAATATGTTGGGACGGGATTCGTTCGATGCAGAAATGAGACGATTAGGAAGAATTCGGCATAAAAATATTCTGACTCCATTGGCGTACCATTTCAGGAAGGAGGAAAAGCTTTTAGTCTCAGAATATATGCCTAAAGGCAGCCTGTTATACGTCTTGCATGGTAAGAGTTCATTACCAATGCTTCCAATCCCCATGTGACGATCATTTCCGATAACTTTACCCGCGATTCATCGACACGACATACCCATGATTTTATCCGATCATAATATGCTAATCTTGTGAATGCTTAAGCAGGTGATAGAGGAAACAGTCATGCAGAACTGAATTGGGCAACACGTCTGAAGATCATCAAAGGAATTGCAAATGGGTTAGGGTTTTTGCATTCAGATTATTCAACTTACAATCTTCCACATGGAAATCTCAAATCTAGCAACGTTGTACTGAGTGAAAACTATGATCCACTTCTTGTTGACTATGCCCTTGATCCGTTAACCAATCCCAGTCATTCTGCACAAGCAATGTTTGCGTATAAATCACCCGAATACATCTCCAGCAGTCAGGTTTCTCCCAAGTCCGACGTCTACTGTTTCGGAATCATCATCCTCGAAATCATTACCGGAAAATTCCCTTCTCAATATCTTAGCAATAGTAAAGGAGGGGTTGATGTGGTGAAATGGGTCTCCCAGGCAATCTCCAACGAAAAAGAGCAAGAATTCATCGACCCTGAAATAGCGGATTCGGAATCGAGTCATCAAATAGTGCAAATGCTTCGAATCGGAGCAGCTTGCATCGAAAGTGATACGACAGGTCGGTTAGACATGAGAGAAGCAATTAGGAGGATAGAGGAAATAGACACCTGAGGAATCCATCATCAGCAATCTTTGCATGTAGAAAGTTGAAACTTTCACTTTTGTTTTTGTTTTTGCCAGGCAAGATGCTAACAAAGATGTCTTCACCATCCAAGCAATTGATTGATACTGGATGACCGGTTTCGGTGGTCGTTAACGGAATTCCGATATGAAGAATCACAATATGCAAATCCAAGACCGAAAAAGCTTCATAAGGATGCAACATTTGAGCTTGTGAAACAACATTTTTGGAGTCATGAGCTTAGAGGGCTAACAACTTGACAGAAATTGTACATTAAGCGACTTGAAAATTGATGTTAAATTAGAAGGGAATTAGTCGCCATCATTATAGTTAATTCTTTTGATTTTTGTTCATATTTATATATTTTTTTTCAATTGGCAATTTTCATTCTTGCTATATTAGCATTCGTATGTATATTTATAGGTTTGTTTTTTCAATTTTAAATACATTTTATCTCGTCTTTATTTTTTGATAAATTTTACAAAATATTTATTATCGATCAACAATTTAAATTAATATTAAAAAGTGAAATATATTCAAAAAATATAACAAGTGATAATATTTTAATTGTATTTTTTTATTATTCGAATAAAAAGAAATTTTCAGATAGATCTGACATATCATATAGAATTATAATCAAATCATTATGATTATAAGTTTTGTTAAATGTTATAATTATATGATAATTATATAATACCTTAATATTTTAATTTTATTATTAAGCATGTAAGTAGTTATTCAAAATTTTACTTATAAAACTCATTTATTAAAATTTATTTATTGCCTAAGTTAAATAATATTAATTAATTAAATTTGTGAGTCAACTTTCTTATAGCTTGTGGGTTAATTTAATAATCTAAATATTAATAATTTGATTTTAAAAATATATAATTGAGATATTTTAATGATAAAAGATATAACAATAAGTATTTATATTTAGTCACTAGAGGAAAACCATAAACTTCTTGTTCTTAAATAAAATAATAAACAATATAATTTTATAAGTTATATTTATTTAATTTTATTAAAATTTAATTAAAATTTTGTAATATGATTTAATAATCAAATTGAAACAAATTTGATTATAATACTATAAAAAAGCTAACTAAATTACATTCATTTTAATTATGCTCACTTATACTAAAGCATAAAATAAATTAAAATGATTATTTTAAAATTAATATTAATCATAACAATTTAACTTTATTTAATTATTTTTAGCCTTGTCAAAACTACCTTTAATTTATAAGAAAATAAATTTTTATCATTACTTTTAATTTTTTTATAAATTATATTTTAAAAATAATTATTGGAAAATAATAAAAAATATTATAGAATTATTTAAATATTTTTCAACTATATATCTTTATATATCTAAACATTTATAATATTATTATATTCAAATAATAATACTATACTACATATAATAATAATATCATATCATAATTTTTCTATATATTTATAAATTAAAATTTTACGACACAAATTAATAATTTATCTAATATAATTTATTTTTAAAAAATAACAAATAATTTCTTATTTATTTATTGAAAAGTAGCCTTAAAAAAAACAAAAATTGAATGCAATTGTCGTTTAGCTGCGCCCTTTATGCGTTTAATAGATCAGTGAGCATCCGGCAAAGAGCAAGAAAGTACAGCAAAGCTATTGTTCGTTTTCCTCTGCACAAGATTCTGTCTGCAGCCCCAAATGGCCATCAACTCGAATTCAAGCTCCGCCCTTGAAGAAACTGACAACACTCTTCAATCTATATCCTACCACCGCGGCTCTCTTCGCCTCCTCGACCAGGTCGCTCCTTCCCTTCCTCACAATTTTTCTGCTTTTTAGCCATTTTCGCCTGTCTTTTCTTTCACAGAGAAAACTTTTCTTTCTGGGTATTGATTTTTTAATCAAACTCTGAACGTTGATTACTCTTTCACAGAGAAAACTTCCTCACGAGATTGCATATCTAGTTATCGTAAATTCAGCCGATGGCTGGTAAGTATAGTTCTTCTGGTAACAAATGGAGTAGTAACCTATTAATTCCATCTGGGTATCAATTTTTTCCGTGTAAGAATCAATTCTTGAATTCAAATTTCAGGTTTGCAATACGGGAAATGGTGGTTCGCGGAGCACCTGCCATTGCTATTGCGGCAGTGCTTTCTCTTGCAGTAGAAGTGTTTAATTTTGATGATTTCCATGGCACACCTGATGATGCTGCTACTTTTCTTTTCGGTAAACTGGAATACCTTGTATCAAGGTAATTTCAGTTGTGAGTTTTAGCTTATTGATTATGTTATTGAATTTAAGCTTATTGATGTGGTGAAGACATCATTATTGGCTTTGGTCTTTAATGTTTGCCTCAGCCGACCGACTGCAGTGAATCTCTCGGATGCTGCAATTAAACTTAAACAAGTTATATCAAAGGCTGCTGCTACTGCTCTAGATTCCAACACTGTTTTTGAGGTAATAGATTACACCGTCCCAAAAAGATTACTTTCTAGAAAAGAATAGCTTATTTATCAACTTTTTTAGTCTACATAGAATTAGTGGTTTGCCATATCGAGAACCGAAACATTTCTAAACTGTGTATAGATCATATTATATCAAGCACCTCGGATTAATCCATATTGACAAGTAAGTTAATTATATATCAACCTATTATATTCATTAGATCAAAAAGATTCACATACGATCCATTAACCAGAATTATAGGTCAAAATGGACTACCCTTCATGACCGCCGGGGGGGGGGCGGGGTGATGGTTTTGCTAAGGGAAAGCTAGACTCCATAGTTAAATATTTAAAGGGGACAAATATATATAATTTATATGCATAAAGAGAGGGTAATTGTTAATTTTTTGTAAGAATACATTTAGAAATAAACATGCTTGAGGTATTAAATAGGTAATTGACAAAAGACAAAGTGTGGCCTTTACCGGGTAAATATCTCGGCAACATGAAGTTGCTAGATTTGATTTTACTCTCATTGTTATGAATTTTCTCTTCTGTGGTGTTGATGATGATTTTTTACATATTTTCTTTGCACAATGTCCACGATCAATCTGATAGGCTTACATTGAAGCTGCTGAAATCATGCTTAAAGATGATGTTGCTTCGAATAAAGCTATTGGATCCTATGGAGCGAGTTTTATTCAGAACCAACTGAAAGACTCTCAGAAGCTTTCTGTTCTAACCCATTGCAACACTGGCAGGTTTGTTTTTCTCTCATCTCTGTGTGTGTTTGTGTGTGTTCTGTATTCTTTTACCTGCCATGGAAGGTTATTTCCGTTGCATACTAAAAGAAAAGCTGAGGAAGAGTTTGTGGTTCCGTTTCGATTTTTGCAGCCTTGCAACTGCTGGATACGGTACTGCTCTGGGTGTGATTCGTACACTTCATGCTGAAGGCGTGTTAGAAAGGGCTTATTGCACAGAAACACGGCCTTTCAATCAAGTGAGTGCTTGAAACTGGGTTTGTTGGCGTATCATTGTTCTATTTGCATGGTCTCAACATGTCATTGATGTAGGAACAGGCTGTTCCTTACCTTCAATCTCCCGGTTTGATGCGTCTCTGCAGCGACATATTATTTCATTTATAAAACTTTTAAACGGGAAGCTGGATTGTTGTTTTCAAGTTATACAATACATTTAGATGTGCTAGCATGTTCAGAGTTTTCGGTAAAAATGTCCGAATATAATCATGAAACAACTAGCATAAACCGGTTTAGTGATAAGGTTTGATTATGGTAATATTATTACTTCTTCTTGTTCATCCTGTGTTTCAGTTTTATAAATTTCAATTTTAATCTGCAGGGATCTAGACTTACAGCTTTCGAATTGGTGCATGAAAATATACCTGCTACTCTTATAGCAGATTCTGCTGCAGCTGCACTGATGAAAGATGGTCGAGTGAGCGCTGTAATCGTCGGAGCAGATCGAGTGGCTGCAAACGGTACTATATTATCGAAAACAGTCCTTACATTTCTGCTCTAGTTTTGTAGTTTGTTTTCTCTAATTTGCATGATATGATTACAGGCGATACTGCTAACAAAATTGGCACCTACAGCCTAGCCTTATGTGCAATGCATCACAAAATTCCATTTTATGTTGCTGCACCTTTGACCTCCATTGATTTATCCTTATCTACTGGAAAGCAAATCGTTATAGAGGAACGATCACCTAAAGAGCTGTTAAATTCACGGGGCGGACTTGGAGAGCAAGTTGCTGCATCTGGGATCTCTGTATGGAACCCTGCTTTTGATGTTACACCTGCAAGTTTGATTAGCGGTGTCATAACGGAAAAGGTCTCGTCTTTGTCTCGCATACCAAACTTCAAGGATATTCGAAATGATCATACGATATTCTGTTGTTTTATTCTGATGAGTTTTTGTTCTCCAAGCAGGGTGTCATCAAGAAGTCTGATACTGGTGATTTTGACATAGAGAATTTTGTGAAGAGGACAACTGAGCAATCTGCAGCCTAGGAGATGCATCTACGACATGCAGCATGGATCGATCGTCATGGTAAGCATGTCGTATAACTTTGTTCTGTAATATTTATCACGGAATAAAGTTTTATGTAATAAGGGTATTAGAGAGGCATTGAGCTCAATCCATACTAATATCAACTGTTACGAGCTTTTGAAAGCATATTTGAGTCAGCTTTCGTAGTGTATCCGGGTGTTCATTTTTATAATTTTAACTTGCTTCTGGTTTTTGAGGTCACTGATTTTGCTTGCATCTTCTCTGAATGAGTAGTGGTTCTTGGCAATGATCTTTCCTTCTATTTAAAATCACTTGTTCTGCAAAAAGTTTAGAAATGTATACGAAAATGCGTTATTTTCATGTCATGGCACCAGAGAGAATATTGAGCGAAGGTCCGTCCGGTGTCGCACTTGAGGTTTCTGCATTAGGATATCAAATGAAAAATGTTAAGAATCAACAGGGAAATAGCATATTGCAACTGATATCATAATTAAGATTATAATCTAATGCATAAGCCTAATAAATGAAACAAGAAATCTTTCGACTAATCGAGCTGATGAACGTACTAAGGAACCAGTCCTCGAGTTTCCAGTACAGAAGAGAAGAGTGTTTTGGGGTTTCGCTGCGATCCTTATCTGATTCCGAAATTGTGCATTGCTATATCTTGCCATGAAAGATGATCAAAGCTTGATATTGTTTCAATTAATGTACGTTAAAAAAGATCAAGCAAAAACTACCCCATTATTCAGTATTAAAACGGTGTCGTTTCCTTCAGTGTTTTGGCTTTTCTTTCCTTGGGCATCGTTAGTATATATGCTCAGCATAACAACTGAAATTTCCACCAGTTCATTGCCCACTTGCACTTTCCCACCGCCCATCCTCCTTCGTCTTCTATATTACCATTTTTATCATTAAATCCTTCAACTTTTTCTTATTTAATTCTATGACCTCTTTATTATTTTTGCAAAATTTACTATCAACCCCTTCAACTATATTTTTGCAATAATTAAGCTCCTGATTTTTTTTTTATTTTCAAAAATTCTTGACATATAATTACATCATAATTTTTATCACGATTCATAATTTAACATGAACATAACATAAAAAAAGAGCTTAAATTGTTCATGTTCGAGTTCATATCAATCTATTATTCATATAATAAAAATCGAATAATAGCATAAATCAATATACCAATTCAATTTAAATATAATTTATGAGATAAATTTTATTATATTAAATTTGATTCATATATTATATAAATTAATTATACCAAATTATTCATATTAAATTTAATTTAGATTTAAATTTTTTACATAATTAAAATTTAAAATTTAAAATTATATTTAAATTAATCATAATACAGTATATTATATTCATGAATCAACGAAACACCAATAATTTCGTATCCCAAATTACCACTTTTCATGTAACACTTAATTGTAGGAGGATCAATGTGGAATAATAAAAAGATAAGAACTCGATAGAAAAAATCAGAATAACTTAAGGGTTTAAAATGCAAATTTTGGGAAAAAGAAAATAAAACAAATCAGCAGGCAGTTAGCTCTCTTTCCTAATCCGTTTCCTTCTCTCTGCCAGAGAGTGTCCCATCTACCATTCTCAAACCCTTGTCTGCAATCTCCATAACCACCAATCCAATCCAAGAAGTAGTAGAAGAAGAAGATGATGCACATGACATTACACTGGGGAATCAAACTCACCCTTCTGTTGGATTCATGGCGAATCGATTCCTTACTCAGTTATCTCCTCTCTTTGCTCGCTTGCTTCCTCTTCTCTTCCTTCTACCAATACATGGAAAATCTTCGTCTCCGATTCGTTTCCCTCCCTCGTCTTTCTCCTCCGCCTTCACACCCATCAACCTCTGCACCTCTTCTTCGCTCCTTAAACTTACGCCGTTTCAATTCCATGAAATTCGTAGCCGCCCTTCTTTTTGGAGTCAATTCCGGTATTGGGTATTTGCTAATGTTGGCGATCATGTCCTTCAATGGCGGCGTCTTCCTGGCCGTCGTTTCTGGGTTGTCAGTCGGGTACTTCTTCTTCAGAACTGGAGATGATGAAGCTGGTGATGTTGGTGCTGCAGAGAATCCCTGTGCTTGTGCTTGATGAATTTTAAATATTGTTTTTAATTTAATCAATGTACTTTTCTCATTTTTCTAATTTTAATTTTCTGTAAAAATATGTAATTTTGAATTACAATTTTGGATTGCTGTTGTTAATTTATGGTAATTAATTTTTAAAATTTTATATTTATTTTTGTTAAAAAATTAAGAAAGAAATAAAAAATTTGAAACCTCATGTATTTTTTTTGTAATTTTGATAAAATATTTTAAAATCGGCCAAATGAGTCAATATTATGAAATTTATTGTAAATTTACATAATATATTTTTTATTTAAAATTTTGAATATATTTGAAAAGTTTAAAAATTGAATTTATTTTTTCACAAAAATATGAATAAAATAAAATTAAAAACTTTAAAATTATAATCAAAATGATTTGCATTATATCTACATTAAAAATTTAATTATATTTTTGAAATTTCATTATAAATTATAAAATTAATATAAATAAAAAAATATATAAGTCAATTACAGTTTTTCTAAACTTGGCTAATCAATTCGTAGAATTTCTTATGGTTATAGATGAAGCTTATTATGTTTAGTAGTAGATTTTTCGATCAATTTCCTTATTTGATGTAAATAAAATGAAAAATTCTTCATTTGATATGAAAATGAAAATATTTCCCGAATTCGTGTGTTTTTAGAGTTGACAGCCGGTTTTACCAGCGATCAACTGATGTGATGACGTGTTGATGATACAGCATTCAAATTTCAAACCAGCCCCCAAGTTGCAATTCCCCATTCCCCATTCCCCAGCCCACGTCCCTCCCCTCCCCTCCCCTCCCCCTACCCATTAATAATAATAATAAATAATAATAATAATAATAAATAATTTATTAATAATATTAATTTTAATTTTAATATTATAATAATTATTATTAATATAATACAATATTAAAATTATTATTATTTAATAATAATATTATTATTAATATTAAATTCATATAATATAATACAATATTATAATAATTAATAATATTATCAAATAATAATAATTATTATATATAATCATTTTTTCATCATTATAATAGCCCTTATTTTATTTTATTTACTAATATTATTAATTATTAGTAATATTGTATAATAATAATAATAATAATAAATAATAATAATAATAATTAATACATAACTTATTAATAATATAATACTACTCATATAATATAATCTTAAATATTACATTATTAATAATATCAATATTAAAATTAATAGTAATAATTTTAATATTAATATTACTAATTTTAATATTAATAATTTTAATATTAATTATTAATAATTA
>CANYBF010407809.1:0-22055 GCA_948192965.1 Dalechampia spathulata
AACAAACTCTTGCTTTTCTTCTACGGATACAGTTCTTCCCAATCCAGGTACGTTTCGCCTCTCCTGATTATTATTTGTTCAATGGTGAGTAAAATGGGAATCAAACTGAAAAGAGTTTATAAAACTAACAATTGCGATATAGATAGATAGATCAGCTTCAAAAATCGAACTGAATACAACTTCAAGTCATAGCCTTGATTTGCAGACCTTATAGTTTCTTTGAAAGTTGTGTTGGTTGTAGTTGATAAGATTAAGAAATCTCACCACATATTGGAAATGAAATAGCTGGAGAATAGACTGCAATAAGAGTTATAACCTTGGTCAAAAGTTGAACATCCATTTCCCTAGGATTGTTGAATGAGTAGATTCTAAGTTAAATGTGTATTTGAATAATTGTTAATAGGATCGAATTAAATCAAATTAAATTTTAATTAATTTAAGTTTATTTTGTTTTTGTGTCTGGATGGTTTAAAATCTTAATAGTTAGTTCTTGATTTTCTAGTCGAAAAATAAAATACCCAGATGAGCCTCATTCATCTGTATTCAATTCTTCGTGTTACTTTTATGGAACTTTCCTCTTTCATTTTCCATTCAAAATCAATGAGGATTTTTTATTTTCCCTAAAGATATACATTTTTTTATTGAATTGAACCGAACATATAATTATAAACATATACATATTAAAGATTAAATAATTTACTACTTAAATTAATAAATTAGCTTACAAATTTAAATAAATTTAGTATTAAACTAAGTTTAATTCATTTGTTAATTATGCTTTTACTAAATTAAATTTTTAAGTATTCATTAATAATTTAGATTCATTTATATCTTAATTTCGAAAATTTAGATGAATTAAATATTTAAAAAAATTTTAATTTTTAAAATTAAAAAATTTAGTAAGTCCAAATAAATCTGGTCTGAGGAGAGAGAAAAAATTGATGTGAATATAAACCTTGAAATTTTTAATTGTCAAATGATACACAAATTTACAACAAATCATAAGACTTTCTTTGGCATGTTATAAGTCAAAGAAAAGAAACGAATTAACCACATTTTCTTTTATGATGAATTGCCAATCCACCAAAAATGCTCCAATATAAATTGAACCAGTTTCCTATGTAAAAGACACCCATCAATTCCCATGCTCATGCTAGTTGCATACTATTTTTTATCATAAAATTTGTTCTAAGAAATGATTTCGTAAAACTTCGAATGAATTAATCGTTAAAAGATATGATAATCGAGCCTATGATATTTTTTTATGATTTGATGGATGCTTTATTATCTGTCCTAAATAACAAACAACGAGTTCCAATGTTTTACTAAATCATTTTGACATAATTACACTAAATTCAAAGGTGTTTTGATAGATATTTTCTAAGTAAATTATAAAATTATAGTAAACACTAATATATATTAAAAAAATTATCATCCCACTATGAGTCGACTTTGTTCGATAGAAGACCTTTTCCTCGTATAATATTTTTTTTTTTTGGTATTTTAAACACGAACAAAATTGATAAGAAGTTTGGAGTAGGTAGAGAGTCAATTCCTTCACAAAATTCAACTTGTGAATTTTAGCAACGTTGATTATGATAATCTCTAAGAAACTTTCCTCCTCCTACTCAACAAAATCACTCCATTAATACAGTCTAATTATTTATTTATTTATTTATTTTCTTAAATTACAAGAGGGTATTGAATTTGAATCTCAATACCCTTTTTAGATATATTTTTAGATTATATAATTGATGTTTTTGAACTATTGGAGTGTTGATGAATGAAAATTCACCACCGAAGATGCTTCGACAAAACCAGTCAATAAGTCCATCTCAATGTGCCTCGTATGCTATTCCTATGAAAAAACAAATATTCTTTTCTGTATTAGACATTGGATTTCTATTACTAACTTATTATGATTTTTAGAATTATCGAATATAACGATAATATAAATGAAAAAATGATTTCTAATAAACTTTTAGATAAAAATATTGGAAAATATTGGAAATATTGATTAAATGTTAATATTTAATCATTAAATGTTAATATTTTTTATATGTTTTCTATTTAGTTTTTAAATTTTTATTATCATGTAGTAAATATTGGAAAATGTAATTTTAAATTGTAATATAAAGTCTAAAACACATTTAAAATGTATTAGGAAAGCTTTTGTGATTTTGACCATCCAACAAAAAGCTTATTAAGAATAATTATTATTCCAACATCACGCTTGGAAAATTAATTAGGAGTTTTAATATAATTCATCAATAAATATATTTTTCATATAATTATAACAAATCTTGTTTTTAAATTCTAAAACAAAACCAACTTCAAACATCGTCTAATTAATAAAAATAATATAAATTAGTTGAATATGAATATGTATTTACAGTATTAAAAAATTAAATATTTAATTTTTTTCATTTTTTTGATTTTAAATATTTAATCTTGAAAAATATGAAATAATTTTTTAAACTCGTCTTAAATTATGTTTCAAGTTGAATATAAGATTGATTTAAGATGTAATTTAATCTCGTCTTATTTTAATATGAAAACAAGATACAAACACTCCATTAAAATAAAATAAAATAATAAAAAATGAAATGAAATCACCCCCACAATTGACCTTGATCCGAATAAATCAAATAAAATCAGACATATATACGTGTATGTGTATATATATATATATATATTATATTGAATATTAATTAATATATGATGAAAAGCAAGAAAAACCGGGTCCAATAGAACCTTCTTTGACAAATGGTTTTTCTTCCCAAAACTCCGTCAAATGCAGCCATTTGCATTTATTTTATATTAGTCAATAAATTGAACCCAAAGGGATACTGCGTCATCCCCCTTCTGTCTTTTCTATCTGTTTACTAGTTTTCATCTTCTTCTATTCAACCAACCTCTTCACCCAAACAATAGAAACCCGCTCTCTCCCTCGTCATTGAAACTCCTTAACTTCTTCACAACCATGCCTTTCCTTTTCTTTCTAACGTCCATGCTCCTCTTTCACCCGTCCATCGTCGTTTCTGCTCAGAACAACCTGCACTATCAGAATTGCAGCGCACCTTTCAGTTGTGGGAATATCACTGATATCCGGTATCCGTTCTGGGGATCCAACCGGCCTGAGTACTGCGGTCATCCCATGTTTGAGCTAAACTGCACGGACCAAACAGCAGTAATCTCCATCGAGAATTTGACTTATCAGGTTCTTGATGTCAGTAACCAGAATAAGACTCTGAAACTTGCTAGAACAGATTACATAGGAAGCATCTGTCCTGCCAACTTTGCAAACACCACTTTGAATACAACCTATTTCAGTTACGGTTCAGATGTTCAGAATGTAACTGTATATTATGGCTGCCCAAATACTTTAATTCCGGTAAATTTAACCTATCAGTTTACTTGTGACGGAAGCAGTGGTTATATTGTCACAAGGACCCTTGGAGACTTGACTAATGGAGCGGGTTGTAGCGATAAAGTTATCGTTTCAGCTAGTGCATCAGCTATTCAAACGCTGGAAAGAAATATAAGTTCAGCAAATCTAGTGGGTGCCCTTGAACAAGGTTTTGAGGTAACATGGCAGGAAAATGCAACCTGCGAAACCTGTGAATTGTCGGGTGGGATTTGTGGTTCAAACTCGATTTCTCCTGATGTCTTTGCTTGTCATTGCACCGAAGGATCTTTCAATTTCAGTTGTGGAGGATCCACAGGAAATCCATCATCAGGTTTGTGTCGCGTGTGCGTTTTCCTGCTTGTCTATATCATCTTGGTCGATCCATTTTAAGCTATGAACCCAATAGCTACACCTTTTCCTTTTTATTCTTGAACTTGTTCCTGTTCCTGTCTCAGTTCCTGTTCTTGATCTGGGAAGATGGCGGTCTTGAATTGAGTCATAGCTTGCCAAAATTTGGTTAAGAACCATATTTTTGATTAGTTTAATTTGTTTTGCTTATTAAGAAAGACATGCTAGGCATTATTAAAGTTCAATATAATTTTATTAAACATGCCTTCCTCATAGTTTTGATTTGTTCAAACATACCTTCCTTCGGTTGTTGACCTTTACCATTCCACAAGTCATCCTGATATTCTTTGACCATTCTAGTCTATACATATATTAGATGGGTTTTCAGTGCTAATTTATGATCATATTCCGCTGATCAAATATCGGCTGCCTGGTGCCTGTTTGTTATACGTTTTAAATGTTAATCATCAAACTGGGATTAGTTTATGAACTATTCTCCGTGGCCTTTAACCAAGATATCATGGTCTGCTTAGGTATATTAATTAATCAGAAAAACGAACTAAGATTTGCAAAGATAGGCTTAATAATCCTTTACTTACACCATTCCTGAGGAATTTATTCAAGTGTGACCCTTAACTAGTGTTTCTTAATCTCGTGTACTGATGCAGGGGGGAAGTCAAACTCAAGTTCGCTTGCAGTAGGTAATATATATATTCCTTCTGATTCAGAGACCTTGGCATCGATATTTCTTCAGAGGCTGATGATTAAGGAAAGAACCTGAGACAATTGTCTGTTCATTTTCAGGACTAGGAGTAGCAGGCGCAGCAGTTGTCGGGATTGGCTTGGTATGCTGGCTCTTAATTGTCGTACAGAGGCGGAAAAGAAAAGCTGCCCAAGTGCAGAATAAAGAACATTCTACACCTCCTTCAAGCAAAGAACAATCAGCCCCTGTAATTAATTACTCTCAGACCACCCCTTCTTATCCCTCTTCAAAGTCGGATCCTGAAAAGGGAAGCATGTACTTCGGAACTCGGGTTTTCAGCTACGAAGAACTTGTTGAAGCCACGGACAATTTCGATCCTTCCAAAGAACTTGGAGATGGAGGATTCGGCACTGTTTACTATGGTGAGAAGAAGATATATGAATGTACCCAGTCAGCATTCGAATTTTTTGTTATTCTCTTTTTACTCAATTGTGCATATTGGTTGTTCCATTTATCAGGAGTTCTGGATGATGGTCGTGTCGTTGCTGTCAAGCGCCTGTTCGAGAACAACATGAAACGTGCAGAGCAATTCATGAATGAAATCGAGATCCTGACTCGTTTACGCCACAAGAATCTTATGACATTGTATGGATGCACCTCGAAACGTAGCAAGGAACTCATACTTGTTTACGAGTATGTTCCTAATGGTACTGTTGCAGATCATCTTCATGGAAACCGATCGAAATCAAGTTTGCTTCCTTGGAAAGTTAGGTTGAACATTGCGATTGAAACAGCAGATGTTCTTGCTTACCTTCATTCTTCAGATGTTATACACCGTGACGTCAAAACCAACAACATTCTATTAGACAACAACTTCCATGTCAAAGTTGGTGATTTCGGATTGTCGAGGCTGTTCCCGAATGATGCTACGCATGTTTCAACTGCTCCACAAGGAACTCCTGGCTACGTTGATCCTGAATATTATCAATGCTACCAGCTTACAGACAAGAGTGATGTTTACAGCTTCGGAGTTGTCTTGATCGAGCTGATATCGTCTTTACAAGCAGTAGACACCAGCAGGCATCGGCTTGACATCAATTTGGCCAACATGGCTGTCAAGAAGATCCAAAATCACGCAATAAATGAGTTGGTTGATCCAATGCTTGGGTTTGAAAAGAATCATGCAACGAGGAAAATGACAATAGCAGTTGCAGAAATAGCCTTTCGTTGCTTGCAGCAAGAGAAGGAGATGAGGCCAACAATGGCAGACGTTTTAACAGCTCTGAGAAAAGTTGAGAATGAACATTACGGATCAGACAAATTTGAAGTGCTTGATATCAAGGAAGATGACGCTGTGCTCTTGAATCACATTTCTTCATTTTCACCGGATGAATCTGACACAACTGATAAATGGGTTAGCAACTCTTCTACTACTAGTACTACTACGACCACCACCACCACTCTCTTCTAGCAGTTGAGATTGAGATTTTCTCCAATATTTATCATTTTCATTATTAGTTAGAGAATGTATATTATTGATTAGACTCCAAAGATAAATACAACCTCGAAACAAGATGTACTTGTTACATCTCTAGTTCATGGGAATCAATCTTAATCGAATAAAAACAATACAAAAGCAATTAACATTGATAAAATCCTGTTGCTTGGTGTGTTTTGGACAGGGAAAGATGATAAGAACAATGTGACAGAGCTGTTGCGGCTGCGAGCTAGGATGGTAACTGGGATATCAGTTTTTGATTTGTCTACAGGAACCATTGTCGATTATATGTCTGGAAACAGAACATGGGACAATCTCCTTGAAGATGAAAATCGTTCAAGTTCATCAATAAACAGCTACCCAAGAGCGGTGATGATCTGCAACCAATTCTTTTTGGGCTCTTGAAAGGTTTGTGGATCTGTAAATAACTGTAACTGGCTAATATTCATTACAGTTTGTGCATCGCTATGAGAAATAAACTGCATGATTCTAATTACAATATGCTATTTGTACAGGCAATTTTGTTATGAACTTATCTTATCAATTGTCTACACATTGGTTTAATTTTTTATTTATGAGTTTTGGATCTTCATGCCCATAAACTCATGCTAAAATACGATTTTTCTTGATTTATGGAGAGTATTTTTCCTTGAATTATACGCTATACATTAGTTTGATCCATATATAACCCAAGAACTAGATTTAAATAAATATCATTTATAGATGCTATTCTCACCATCCCAAATCCAGCAATAGGAATTACTTTAACATGGTTATCAAAAAAAGATGATTTCAGTTTTTATTTGTAAATGTTTCAGACTCATTTCTTTCTTTTTTTTTTATAATAATTAAGAATTAAATAAAATAATACCCTTCATTAATCAATACATTTTTACAAATTCTAATATAAATATTTTTAATTTTCTCAATTTATATATAATATCAAATGAGATTATTTTTTTAGATTTGGAGCCTTGAGCATTATCCAAGGATGTTGAGCATTATACAAGGATGTGCTGGAGGAGTAACCCATTACCTTCTGGCTGGAATTGTCACAACATGCATATTCTTCTTAGCAAGAATTATTGCAGGAGTCCACTGCCCTTGCATTTGGCAGGTGAGACTCGTTAATAGTTGGCTCTAAACTCACAGTTGGCGGGTTTCTTTTCGTAGGACTCCATTATGTAACAACAGACATGAAATAAACTACCATGTTGCCTGAAAGGACAGCATTTTTTTTTTTGCTTTTTTTTTTATTTCAGTTTTTGGATGTGAGATAAAAAAAAAATCTTATTTAATATTATATAAAAATTTTAAAAAATAAAATAAAAATTTATTATTTATCTTATTTTTTTATATTATCTTTATTAATTGTATCTAATTATATAATTTTATGGTAGAATTCATAAAATTATATGAATTAATAAAAGATATTATTAATATTTAGATCTTAATTGCTATATAGAAAATGAAATAAGATTATTATTTTAAGATATACCGAAATGAAAGTTGTAGAAAAGGAAATGACTTTTTTTTTCTATATTTCTTATTTAAATTTTTATAAAGAATTTTATTTAATTAATTATTAACACTAAATCATACTTGATATTTTTCTTATTTCTAATCCAAAAAAAGAGAGAAGCAAAAAAAAAAAAAAAGAATTAAAGACGAAAAAAATCCCGAATCCTCCACAGGCTGCCACACGTACAGCGCATCATAAATAAACTATCGAAATCAAAACCCATTGTTTTCCTTCTCTAGAGCCTTTGTTTCTTACCTTTCTAGAATACATTTTGCTTACGTGTATATGATGCGGATCTTGATTTATTTCATTTTTCTGAAAATTCAAACATTATATCTTTAAAAAATAATAATTTTATTTTATCTTCAATTTTATTTTAATTTTAAAATAAAATTACAATATTATTTGGCTTTACCTCACCTCATCAATGCTATATATAATTTTAATATTATATATAATTTTTCAATAAATTAATTTTAAAAATTATAAAAACTTGTTAAGAATAAAATAAATTTAGTTTAAATATTACAAAATATGCTATTATATTGTAATATTTTCAAAATAAATATAATTGATAAATATTAATTTTTATTAAAAATTATAATTAAAGATGGATTTTAAATTTCTTATATCTCTAATTTAATATAATTATGAAGATATAGTTTTATTTATTTATTTATTTACAGAATTAATATTATATAATCACTATATTACGATTTTTTTTATTACGTCTATGAAATTGTTTAAATTAAATATTAGGAAAGGGGAAAAAAAAGAAATAAAGACTTGAAGGGAATGGATAGAATCAAATACTAGAACGCACCTCTTGGATTCCTCTCTTTCAGATCTTGTTCTTCTTATCCTTGATTGAAATTATGAAGATGAACTGAACTGAAATGTCATCTCTTCATAAATTCAAGCTTTTAGCAAGTCAATGTGCAGCTACTCCAACTCAAAGCCCTTCATCCAGTCCCGTCATTCACCTCCGCCGCCGACGGAAGACTCTTCGCATGCTTCTCTCTCGCACTCCTGACCGCCGGCGTCACGATCTCTCCGATCTCTACAAAGATCTGCCTGATAAGAAGAAAAAGGTCAGAAGAAAATTGAAGGACTTGTTCGTTTCATCTCCGCCGTTTGATGATGAACAAAAGGATGATAACGTTACTGCCGATGATGATTTGGAGTTGTTAACGGTCGGTACTAACAGCGTCAACGGCGGCGGAGGCGGTGGCGGTGGTGAAAGTGGTTCAGTTGGCATAGGATTAAACTATTGGCCTCGCGGTGGCTGCATGAGACCGTTATCTGGTACGTTGAGGTATAGATTATTGAGAAAAGCATGGCGGCCGATGCTGGTCACCATCCCTGAATAGTTTCACTAAAATGGACGAATAACTGAAACTACTTCCCCTTTTTCGGTCACTTTTAGGAATTTTTACTTTTTTATTTTTCTGTTAATATTTTCCTTTTAATTATGTAAAAAACAAAAGGTTTCTGTCAGCGAAAAGGAAAGTTTTTGGGATTCATGCTCTTCCTCACGAGGTGAGGTCGGCAACATAGGCGTGGAAGGCAGAGTATGTGCACTCGGGGCGCATGATAGAACAGTAAGCTGAATTTAGGCAGTATAGTATGCGCATTTTAACTTGAAAATGGTTGTGCATGAATAATTTATGCAAATTTTTTTTAGGTTAGAATAAATTTTTGAATAATTTCAGATTTTATATAATTTTATGGTGATCATAATATTATGATATATTTCGAAAATATTTAAATATAAAATTTGATATTGATTTAATAATATTGATATTATAATAATAATGTAGTTAATATTAATTATATATTATTATAAAAATTTAAAGTAATTTCACATATGTTATAATGTTAATTTCGTATATATGAAAGTTTTTTGGAAGAATAATGGACGTATGTGGAATTCTTTTTTGATATTTTTGAAACTTTCCGTCCTTTGTTTCTGTCCTTTTCCTGTTATGAATCTGATAACATTTTGATGGGTTTGTTTGCAAACAAAGTAGGCTTGTCCCTATTCTGTTCAACCATAATTCGACTACTGGTCTCCATGACCATACTCCTATGTACCCAATTTCAGATTTTCGAATAACGTCAAATTTAAAATCTCCAAGCAATAAATTATTATTATTTGTTTTATTATATTGTATTGAGCCCCTGAACTTTTATTTAGATTTATATTGAACCTTCTTAAAGTATTACTAGATAGTAATACAAGGATTTAATGTAATTTAATAAAGATTCAAGGGCTCATTAAAATAATCATGGAAATGCATTTTTCCTAGATAATCATAATATTCTATTATTGTACTTTATGATAAATTAGAAGAAACTACATGCAAATGCACAAAGACAATTTTATATAATGATAATTAGTAAATAAAATCTAGCAATACTTGACTGATTTCAAATAAAAGAGAAATCTATCAGTGGACAATTTTAGACATGTTGCTTATGTGGGAAATTGACATATTCACTTTATTAAAAGAGGGTCAACAATGAATATAAAATATGTAAATAATATAAAAATTAATTCAAGGGGCATTTCCAATAACAATTAATATTTAGTCTTGATATAGTTCATTTTTTCTGACCCCTGAATGATAAATAAATAAATATTTAGTGGTGATCGTTGAAATGGACAACAAGACATGCCTAGACTCGGTCAAGTTGTCAATGCAATGTAATAGAAAATCAGCAGTTAATAAAATCCATTCTTACACTAAGTCTTTAAATCCGTTCTCATTCCATAATCATGACTACGAACTTTCTACCTGTACGATCGTGCTTTTGATCTCCGCCTAATTGCCTCTGCAAGCAACCAGGACAATCTTCTCGTCGACGCCATGTCTTTTCTCCTAACTCTGTCCATAATAATCATCTGTATTCAGTCTCCAGCGTTATTCATATATGGCCAAAACGACCTGCAGTTTCGGAATTGCAGCGCACCTTTCAGCTGTGGGAATATCACTGATATCCGGTATCCATTCTGGGGATCCAGCCGACCTGAGTACTGCGGTCATCCCATGTTTGAGCTAAACTGCACGGACCCAACCGCAGTAATCACCATCGAGAATTTGACTTATCAGGTTCTTCATATCAGTAACAAGAATTAGACTCTGAAACTTGCTAGAACAGATTACGTAGGAAGCATCTGTCCTGACAACATTGCAAACACCACTTTGGATCCAACCTATTTCACTTACGGTTCGGATGTTCAGGATGTAACTCTGTATTATGGTTGCCCAACACAGTCGCAGTTTCAAATAGATATCATCTCTCAGTTCACTTGTAACGGGAGCAACGGTATTTTCGTCACAAGGAACTCTGAAAACTTAACAAGTGGACAGTCATCCGGAAGTTGTAGCACCAAAGTTATCCTTCCAGCAAGCGCATCAGCTGTTGCAACGTTGGAAAGAAATTTAAGTTCAAGTTCAGAGAATGTAGTGGGTGCCCTTGAACAAGGTTTTGAGGCAAAATGGGAGGAAAATGCAACCTGCCAAACTTGTGAATTGTCGGGTGGGATTTGTGGTTCAAACTCGACTTCTCCTCATCTCTTTGCTTGTCACTGCACCGATGGATCTTTCCCTTTCAGTTGTGCAAGATCCAGAGGAACTCCATCATCAGGTCTGTGCGTTTCTCACGCTGCTTCGTTTGCTCGTAATCCTATTCATCCATCGTTTCAAATTTTAATGAAATTAAAATAATTTGAGTTAAAACTTTTTATTTGAATCCAATAATTTTAAATATACAATAAATTCAATATGAAATGATGTTAAAATAATTTTTTATTTATGTTAATATTTCACTCTCGATTATTAGTAATATTTTGTAATATATTTACATTTTACTTCTACAATTATTTATTATTTATTTTATTCATTTCTGTGAAGACTTCTATTTTTGTTAGAGCTTTACTTTTTCTTTTTTTCTTGGTAAGAATTCAATACAATAATTGATAGAAATGTATGTTTAATGAATTATATTTTAATATTTCTTACTTCGAAATTATTGAAAAAATTGTTATAAATTTTTTTAAAAATACATAATATATTAATTTTTCATGTAATAAAAATTTAGAGAGTATTTCAATATTTGATATTATGAAATTTTTTAAAATTGAATCACAAGCATAAGTCATATATTATCTATTTAAATAACTTTTGCATCTTTAATTTTTATTTGATTTATTAATTAAAAATAAAATATTTTATTTTTATGAAATTTGAATATTACTGCAAAGATGATATTTTATAATGTTTATTTTTAAAATTTATATATATATATTTTATACCTTATTATCCTTATTAATTATATAAATATTTTAAAATAAATAATATATTTTTAAATATGAGTATTTATCAAATATATATTTTAAAATATTCATATTTAATAAAATTTACATATTTCAAATTGAGTTTTGATACCATAATATTATTAAATTAAATTTTAATTTTTTTTTAAATACCATTCAAGTATTAAATTAATTTAATAAGAATAAGATAATATTATTGAATTATATTTTCCAAATATTTCTAAGTTAAGTAAAGTAAACTTAATTGATAATTTATTGATTATGATGTTCCATTAAACTATATTTATTTTGATGATTTTATTATTTTGTTGTTGTTTTCATTATTATATAATCCAATATATTGCATTAGATACATATATTTATTAACATATAATTAGTATATATGTAATAGATATATGTATGTAAATAATTTATATGTAAGATATATATATATATATATATTATTTTTTATTTTTCAGTTTATTATTTTTAAATATATAGTACATATATTTTTCTTATAAAAATGTATTTTGAAATTAAATATGATTGAATCTAAAATTTTTAATTTACATTTTTAATTTTAAATATTTTAAAAAATATATATTTCAAGTAATTAAATCATACTTTTAGTATATTGTAAGTTTGAAATGATATTTTGATTTTCATTTTTTTTTTTTTATAAAAAAGGGCCATTTTCAATTTTCATATAGACGATCTAATATGACGGCCCAATATATCACGAGATGGGCTTTGAAGGGTGGTCTCAAATTACACGTAGCCCAATATACATTAAAATAAAAATGATCCATGATAAAAATAAATAAATTAAAATTTATTATCTATTTTCAAATAATTTTGAATAAGTAGTCTGGATCTTGATGTAACTATTGTATGGCAACGGCCTTGACACTTCACCGACTCACCATGAACACTTGCTGGATGATGTCAGCTGATGGATTTTATTGTTATTTCAGGGTTCATGGTCAATCGAAAAATTATTGGAATCGGTACAGTTACGCTCTTCCATAAACATAGAATTCTTCGTTTAGGCACATGTTAACCAGCAATTTCTCGTTTCACCCGCAGGAGTTGGTATAGCAGCTGCTACTGTTGCAGTTGCACTTTTCTGGTGCTATTCTTGTTTCACTAGAAAACGAGGATTTTGGATTAGTAACCGAGATGAGAAGATTGAAGAATTTATCATGAACTACGTAAACGACACTCTCATGCCCAAACGATATTCATATTCAAGTATCAAGAAAATTACCAGCTCCTTCCATGAGAAACTGGACCAAGGCGGATTTGCAGCAGTCTACAAAGGGAAATTGCCAGACGGCCGTTTCGTAGCAGTAAAGATGCTCATCAAGTCCACGGATGATGGGGAGGAATTCATCAATGAAGTTGCAAGTATCTCCAGAACTTCCCATGTAAACATAGTTAGACTTATGGGTTTCTGCTATGAAGGGAATAAAAGAGCTCTGATATACGAATACCTACCAAATGGGTCCCTAGAGAAGTACGTATGGAATCAAAATTTACAGCATAAAGGCAAAACTCAACTGGGATTAACAACTTTATATGAAATTGCAACTGGGATAGCAAGAGGGTTAGAGTACTTGCATCGAGGTTGTAATACAAGGATAGTTCATTTTGACATGAAGCCTCACAATGTGCTTCTTGACGAAGATTTTTGTCCGAAAATCTCCGATTTTGGCCTGGCAAAGTTATGCAAGGGAAGAGAAAGTATACTGTCTACGTTTGGTGCGAGAGAGACAGCAGGTTATATAGCTCCAGAAGTATTTCTGAGAAATCTTGGTGGTGTTTCTTATAAGTCTGATGTTTATAGCTACGGCATGATGATTCTTGAAATGTTTGGAGAAAACAACAACATTGATATCGGCAGTCAAACTGAATCCAGTGAAAGTTATTTTCCGGATTCGATTTACAAAGATATTGAAGCAGGAAGAATCTGCACTGACAAGGAAATAACAGATGAGGAAGAAGAGAAAGTGAGAAAGGCAATAATTGTAGGGCTGTGGTGCATTCAGACCAAGCCAACAGACAGACCGTCAATGACCAAAGTGGTTGAGATGTTAGAAGGTAATCTTCAGACATTGCAAATTCCTCCAAAGCCTTGTCTGTTTTCAACAACTACAGTACTCGAGAACTCTTTTAGCAACATCGTAATTGATAACTCCATCTGACATTATTGACTAAAAAGGGATGAATCCATGCCAAATTTCAGAAGCATTTTTCTGATATTATTGTAAAGTACGATTTTGATTAGTTTACGGTTATTTTTTCAAAAAGAAAAAAGAAAGTGTAGTTTTTTTTTTTTGTCAAAGCTAAGAAATAGTTTAAATTATTATGATTGATTTTATTAAACCCTTAATTTTTTATTATATCGTATTGAACCCTGAAATTTTATTTATTTTTATACGGTAACCCTCAAACTATATTTTTTTGCTTTTGTTGAACCCTAAATTTGTAATACATTGCAATAAGTCTCTGGTTCAAAAGGTTCCTAAAGCATAAGCAAATAACAATACCGGGAAGCAATGCAATATAACAAAAATTTAAGGGCTCAATAGAAAAATCATAATAATTTCGGAAATGCATTTTTCCTATACAATTATGATAATAGGCTATTGTTATACTTTATGATAAATTAGAAAGAAACTACAAACAAATTCAAATCGATATATACATATATATATATATATATATATATATATATATTATATGCTGATAATTAATAAAAAAACAATAAAAGAAAAATCTATCAAAGAACAATTTTAGATATATGCTAATAATATAAAATTAATTCAAGGCGGATTTGAAAAAAAAGGTAACGTTACCTATATGAAAAAATAGTTGATTTTAGCAATAATGAAGAATATGTATTGAATTCTAATTGTAAATCAAATCAATTCAAATCATTAAACATTCAATTCAATATTCAGTTTTGAATTGATTTGGTTGGATAAGTCTTACATGCAATGTAAAGTCATTGGAGCCGAAAAACTTGGTGGTGATTGTTGAAATGGAGAATAAGACGTTCTTAGACGTATTCAAGTTTGATCGCATGCATGTGAAAGGTAATAGAAAATGAGTCGTTAGAAAAATCCTCATCTTAGACCAAGTCTTTTAAATTCGTTCTTATTCCACAATTATAAATTTTCTAGCTCTATGAATAATCAAACAATGTCCGATCTTTCTCTTGATCTCCGCCTGGCTGCCTCTGCATGCAGCAGGCACCAGGCCAATCTCTTCGTCGACACCATGTCTTTTCTCCTCATTCTGTCCATAATAATCATCTGTATACGTATCCAGTCTCCAGCATTACTCGTATATGGCCAAAGCGACGTGCAGTATCAGAATTGCAGCGTACCTTTCAGTTGTGGGAATATTAGTGATATCGGGTATCCGTTCTGGGGATCCAACCGACCTGAGCACTGCGGCCATCCCATGTTTGAGCTAAACTGCACGGACCCAACCGCAGTAATCACCATTGAGAATTTGACTTATCAGGTTCTTCATATCAGTAGCGAGAATCAGACTATGAAACTTGCTAGAACAGATTACATAGGAAGCATCTGTCCTGACAACTTTGCAAACACCACTTTGAATACAACCTATTTCAGTTACGGTTCAGATATTCAGAATGTAACTCTGTATTATGGTTGCCCAACAGAGTCAAATCATTCAATTCCACCAAATATTACCTTTCAGTTTACTTGTGACGGAAGCAACGGTATTTTCGTCACAAGTAACTCTGAAAACTTAACTAGTGGAGTGTTATTCGGAAATTGTAGCACCAAAGTTATCGTTCCAGCAAGCGCATCAGCTGTTGCAACGTTGGAAAGAAATTTAAATTCAGATAATGTAGTGGGTGCCCTTGAACAAGGTTTCGAGGTGAAATGGCAGGAAAATGCAACCTGCCAAACTTGTGAATTGTCGGGTGGGGTTTGCGGTTCAAACTCGACTTCTCCTGATCTCTTTGCTTGTTATTGCATCGATGGATCTTCCACTTTCAGTTGTGGAGGATCCGCAGGAAATCCACCATCAGGTTTGTCTCTCTCGCCCTAAAACATTATCTTAATTTGTTTTTGCAATAAGTTTTTCAAATTTTAATGGAATTGAAATAATTGATAGAAATTAATATTTAATGAGATATATTTTAATATATATTACTTCAAAACTATTCAAAAGAAAATGTCTATCATATCAAATAATATATTATACAATATATGATGGATACTTGCCATGCTAAACGACGTGTTACATGATATTTCTATGAACATTACATGCTAAATGAGCATGTTTGAATTGAATGTTTATGACACAACTGATGAAACCAAACTTTACTACAAGCCTTTGTTAAAAGATATGCGAGCTGATTTTTAGAAGAGATAAAGCAAATGCAAACTTCTTCCTTAGAATCTAGATCTCGGATAAAGTAGAAATCAGCCTCAATATGTTTGGTTCGACGATGGAAAACCAGATTGGATGATAAAAAGGTTGCACCTATGTTATCCTACCAAAGAGTTGGTGTTTAAAGTAGTGGAAAATAAATGTCTCATAGTAATGGCATGAGCCAAGATACTTTAGTGGTTGTAATGCGAAGTGCATGATACTCAGCTTCAGTTGATGACTTAGTCACGATCTGTTGCTTCTTTGTGTCCTAAGAAATGAGATTTTTGCCAAGAAAAATTATGTAGGTTCAAGTAGACTTGCGATCATTAACACAACTTACCCAAACAACATTCATATAGATATTCACTGAAGAAGAGGATGAAGATTGAATGAATAAGTCATAATCCTTGGTACCTTAAAGATAGGGCAATATTTGTTTAATCGCACACCCAATGTACATCTATTGGGGCATGAACAAACTAGGAGACACTTTATGTTGTATAATACAAACCAGGTCTAGTGATTGAGAGGTATTGAAGATCGCTAATAGTGCTACAATAAAGAGTGGGATCATGACAAGGTGAGCTGATAGCATAAACAAGCTTAGTAAACAAACATAAAGGCATTGAAATAGGATAAGTGATCATATCAGCTCGTTGAAGAATATCAATAATATTTTTATGTTGTGACAATACCATCCCTTTGGATGGTGTGCTGGATATGCAGGTGGTGAAGAGGGACGGTAATTATAGGCGATGAGGTCAACATTTAACGATGTCAATATAGGTTCAGCAGGGAGGATATCAATTAGAGTGTGGTAGGTATGGTGGTGAGCAGGAATGAAGGTAGGCACAGTAATAGGTATGGGCCCAGGAATCATTTGCTAGAGGAGTAGTATTGTATTTGGAATCATCAAAAGTTTGATGAAGTTGGCCATCCTGGATGGGGGATGCTAGAGGTCGTTCGACATAACTACTTCGATAAGGAAAATGTTATTCAAAAAACAAGACGTGACAGTAAAAGAATCCCAGCAAAATAACTTTTTTGCATCTTACCATAACCCAAAACAAATTCAAGGTATAGAACGTGGTTACAATTTAGGTTTTACACAAGGTTTTAACCATGGATAGCACAATGAACCAAGAACTCGTAATTCACCTATATTTGGCCTATCTTAGAACAATAGTTCTTATGGATATTTAGGTTTAGCAATTTACTTATAGCATGGATAATTGTGGCAAAAGCATAAGTCCAATATTTCAAAGGAACAAAAGCGTTATGTAGTAAAGAATGACCAATTTCAATCACATGATGATGTTTTCGTTATGGACAACCATTTTGTTCAGGCTTGTGCTGACAAGAAACACGTTGAGCAATACCATGATCACAAAGATGCCTTTGAAGAGCTTGATAGTCACCACCTCATTTAGTCCTCTACTAAAACCTAAACATATTAAAATGTAATATTCATTTGAAATAAATGTGACCATTTTTGGAGATGAAATGCTATCTAAATATGATGAATATTTTTTGAATATTTCTCTTTAAATATCCATATCAGCAAAAATATTCAAAAATTTAATAAAATACTATGTATTATAATAAAATAATTTGATTATTGTATGGATGTAACTATTTTTTTTTGGCAATGCCCTTGAGACTTCACTTGCTCACCATCGATACTCACTGGATGAAGTCAACAGCTAATCTTGTTGGATTTTACTTTTCTTGCAGGGAAGGAAAGCAATCGAATTGTTATCAGAATAGGTACAATTACACTCTCCGATGAACGCCGAATTTGTTTAGAGATAACATTTAACTAGATTTGATTCATGTTTTATATATAATCCTTTATTTACATTGTGTTAATTGATTTGATCATATGTGAAGATATGAATAGAGTTTTCTTGCCAAAAAAAACATGTTCACTAGCAATTTCTCGTTTCACTTTCAGGAGTTGGCGCACCAACTGTTACTGTTGTAGTTGCACTCTTCTGTTGCTGTTATTGTTTCACTAGAAAACGAGGATTTTGGAAACGTAACAGAATGGAAAAGCTGCCGAAGAAGAGAAAACAAGATGAGAAGATTGAAGAATTTATCATGAACTACGTAAATGATACACTCTTGCCAAAGCGATATTCGTATTCAAGCATAAAGAAAATTACCAACTCATTCCATGAGAAACTGGGTCAAGGCGGATTTGCAGAAGTCTACAAAGGAAAATTGCCAGACGGCCGTTTCCTAGCAGTAAAGATGCTGATCAAGTGGACAGATGATGGGGAAGAATTCATCAATGAAGTTGCAAGTATCAGTAGAACTTCCCATGTGAACGTTGTTAAACTTCTGGGTTTCTGCTATGAAGGGAATAAAAGAGCCCTGATATACGAATACATGCCAAATGGGTCTTTAGATAAGTACTTATGGAATCAAAAATCACAGGATAAAAGCAGCATTCAACTGGGATTAACAACATTATATGAAATTGCGATTGGGATAGCAAGAGGTTTAGAGTACTTGCATCGAGGTTGTAATACAAGGATAGTTCATTTTGACATGAAGCCTCACAATGTGCTTCTTGATGAAGATTTTTGTCCGAAAATCTCTGATTTTGGCCTGGCAAAGTTATGCAAGGGAAGAGAAAGTATACTGTCTACGTTTGGTGCGAGAGGGACAGCAGGGTATATAGCTCCAGAAGTATTTCTGAGAAATCTTGGTGGTGTTTCTTATAAGTCGGATGTTTATAGCTACGGTATGATGATTCTTGAAATGTTTGGAGAAAACAACAACATTGATATCGGCAGTCAAACTGAATCCAGTGAACGTTATTTTCCGGATTCGATTTACAAAGATATTGAAGCAGGAAGAATTTGTATTGACAAGGAAATAACAGATGAGGAAGAAGAGACTGTGAGCAAGGTGGTAATTGTAGGGCTGTGGTGCATTCAGACCAGGCCAACAGACAGACCGTCAATGACCAAAGTGGTTGAGATGTTGGAAGGTAATCTTCAGACATTGCAAATTCCTCCAAGCCCTTGTCTGTTTTCTACAGCTACAGTTCTTGACAACTCTTGTAGCGACATCCTAATTGATAGCTCCATTTGATTATTGCTTGAAAAGGGACGAACCAGTGCCCACTAACAGAAGATTCTAAAAAGTTATTAAGATTTGAATATTAGATCTCTTTTCATTTTGACAAGATAAATGATCAATTAAACTATTCAAATGATTATTTTTGTTTCTCTGTTCATAGATGACTTGCCCATACAATTTGGCCCTTCATATTTTTTATGTCATGGAATTGTTATTCCATATATATGTGTGTGTCTGTGTCTGTGTCTGTGTCTGATTTACATGAAATAACTGCTCCATACTATAATTTCTATGTGCGTCTCTCATGTATTGCTTTAAATGGAACAAGATAAAATTGCGAAATGTTTATTATTCATATGCATATAAGCATAACTTTTTCATCTTCAATCTTCATCATACTTGAAGACAAGCCAAATAAACTAAATTTCTCTTGGCCAGAAGCGCTAAGAGAATTTGATAGTACAAGATTTACATGCAGAAAGCACAAATTTGAGAAGCACGATCGACCCCAAATGGAAGCCAACCATGCCAAAGGGTAAGCAGTCACTTGACCTTCTTAAATGCGTCGTCGTCGTCGTCAGGATGACGGAGAGTTCCGAACATCCAGTCCATCCATACGGTATAATGACCGTAATTGTGGCGGTACGTCGTATGATGGATCGTATGATAGCCAGCACCCATTACCGGCCAAACATTTCCATGGATGCAATCATGAATGTTTGCTGTCCATATTCCCTCTACGAATAAAAGGCCCATGTGTGTCCTGAAATGTGTAGGGATAATGAAAAGGCTTATCACGTGCGGGATTGCTTGGAGTATACCATCTAGCGGATGAAGCGCCAAACCTAAGCAAGCCAATAATTTCCAAGTAATAATCCAAATAAAACAATTAACTACTGCTATAACCATTAATTTGGAATGGATATAGAATATAGAAGTTACCAGCAAAAGGAGAAAGAGCACTGCGATTGTTGTAATTGTGATGGGGTGCATGAATATGCTTATATAAAGGTTTAATGTCATGCAATCCCCTGTGCATGCAGTAAATCCCAAACTCCACCAAAGCAAAATACCCAATTACATATATGATATAGGCAAACCAACCCACTTCAGATATCTGGGAGAAACACTTCGTCCAGCCATTTTCAATCATGTACTCTGATATTGTCGGAAAAACACTGTACCATGGCACCGCTTTCATAGCAACTTTTATTTGCAGCATCATGGCTTTCTTCGTTGGGATAGCATCTGTTACGCAGCCAAAATTTCAGGAGATTATCCAAATGCCTTGATCAAGTATAGAATCAATGAATTAAGAAGACTTTCAGGATACAATAGAGAAGGAAGGTGATTCATAGATTGGAGAAAAAACTCGATTGAATGGAAATGGTGATAACCAAAAGTTGAGTAACAAGCGAGTGCATAATTATGTCAAAGGCATAGATAGAAACAAACCTACAGGAAGATAAACGTTGCGTTTTATGTAGTAAATGTAGAAACACCAAAGGAAGCTAGTGATCAAGTAGACCAGAGTTATCGCTATAGAGTTACGCAGCCATGTCTGCATAATCCTCGGGAGTGGGACCCACCATTCAGGCGGGACGAGATGGCCTAATACGATGTCGTTGTACATAGCCGTTTCTTCAAGGAAAAACTGTAGCGGCTTCTTGTCCACCGCCATTGCTGCAATGAGGAATGGATAGAGAGGGAGGCTGGAGTAGTTTTCTTATTTATGAACAGTTTAATTTTACGAGTGTCATTGAAACTTGAGAAGCATGTGCAATTATTCATTCAGATATTTTATCTGTGAACAGTTCCCAAAGATTCCAACCTTACTGAAATTGCACAGTACGAATTGCGTTGTGAACTGAGAATTTGGGAAATAATAATTATGATGATGAAGTTAACATGGTATTAAAATGATATTTAACAAAAGCGATGTGCATCTCTGAATCAAGATAAAGGATTTATATACTCATATTCTATGTTCATTAGGAATCTTTACACCCATATGGATGTAGCTTAATTGGTATTCAAATGGTAGAATTGATATTAAGAATCTAAGGTTTGAGTTCAGAGTTACATCCTATATGGATGGGTTCCTTAAATCTTCCATCTAGGAGATCATTAGGTATCGTGATTTACCTTCGTCGTAATTTTATCCGATCGGGGTGTGGAAGCTCATAGTGGGCATTACTTTTTTAGTACTAAGGAATCCTTACTATTATAAACCTTCCAATTAGGGCTGTGCAAAATGAGGTATAAACCAAAAAACCGAACCGAATCGAACCGATTTAATCATTTTGGTTCGGTTTTTTCATGCTCGGTTCGGGTTCGGTTTTTGAGAATGGAAAAAGTGTAAATTTCGGTTCGGTTCGGTTATAGATTCATTAAAAACCGAAATAACCGAACCGACCGATTAATATTATATTGATTATTTTTAAAAATATTTATAGACCAAAACACTGCGTTTCCATTTTCGTAACCAAGCCCCCCAACCCGAACCGAAATTGGAGAATAACCGAGTTATTCGGTTTGCAAATAATTCGGTTTTTAATGCTTATTTCGGGTATTTGGTGTAATTCGGTTTTTCGGTTTGTAACCGAATCGAACCGAACATATACTTGAATTCGGTTTTCGGTTTTCAAATAAATTCGGTCGGTTTCGGTTTTGAAATTATGATAATTCGGTTATTTCGGTTTCGGAAATTCGGTTCGGTTCGGGTACCGAACCGACCGATGCACAGCCCTA
>CANYBF010407911.1:0-10073 GCA_948192965.1 Dalechampia spathulata
AAATAAATATTTCCTAAGTACTGTAAAACCTAAGGTCTACACGTTTGCTCCTAGGTTTATTCCTATAGTCCTAATCCTAAATCATGCCATGCACATAGGAAAATAAATAAAGCACATAGGAAATAGGGTTAGGAGCTCTTACTGGGTGATTGATCTGCTGAGACCGGTGCATCGTGGGCTCCAGGAGAAGTGGGACCTGATCTCCGCGTGCCAATCCATGATATGGGGTGTCAGCTCCCCCATATCAGGCGGACTCACAAGGTCTCCGTTGGGCCATCGTAACAGTGCACTAGAAAACAGAGAATCTAAAGCTAAGAGAGAGTGTTTAGAAAGTAAAAATTTGAGTGAAATGAAGTGAAATGAGTGAGTTTGGGTATATATAGGAAACATATGTGATCGCATATGTCTTATGCACGCGCCGCGTATGTTTATATGCGATCGCGTATGTTTTGATATGCGACGTGTACATATCATACGCGGTCGCGTATGTTTGCTGGACTCATTTTTTATCTATTTTTAATGCTTTTCTTAGGAATTTTCACGACCGAGGTGTTCCTAGATGATCCGGCTTCTTTCTGAATTTTGAAAAATATCATTTTTACAATGATTTCTGCAAATTTTATCTTTGAAACAGATTTTTCACTAGATCATGACCATCTAGGAGAAATTTTTAGCAACAGTTGGTAGAGTAAGACTGCCTCTACACAACTTTTTAGCCCCATAGTCTGTAGGGTGAGACTGCCCCTACACAACTTTTATTTTTATCCCCAGCGGATGCAACTTTTTAGCCCACGGTTGGTAGGGTGAGACTGCCCGTAGACAACTTCTTTAGCTCCCCAGTGGTAAGGTGAGACTGCCCTTACACACTCCTCCCCAGTGGTAAGGTGAGACTGCCCTTACACACTCCTCACAATTGGTAAGGTGAGACTGCCCTTACACATTCCTCACAGTTGGTAGGATGAGACTGCTCCTACACAACTTTCTTGCCCACAAGTTGGTAAGATGAGATCACTCTTACGCAACTTCTTTACCTGTACGAGAGATAGAGAAAGTCCTATTTGGTAGTACCTAGGCACAATACTTATTCCTGCTAGATCGTGACCGTCTAGAGGATACTCTCAACCCATGGTTGGTGAGATCACACTATCTCATGCAACTTTCTCGCTAGATCGTGACCGTCTAGGAGAAAACTTCTTCACGGTTGGTAGGATGAGACTGCTCCTATGCAACTTTTTAGCCCACAGTTGGTAGGATGAGACCGTTCCTATGCAACTTTTTAGCCCACAGTTGGTAGGGTGAGACTGCCCCTACATAATTTTTTTTTATCCCCAGTGGAGTCGCCACTGTAAGAGCAGCGCTCCCGCGTCCGGGGCGCGCTACTCTTACACCTTCCAAGGAAAACAGAACAGAATTTTAGCTGAAGCACTACTCAAAGGAACGTAATGATCTTTCTATATCTGTTTCCTTGGAGACCACGACCTTATATAAACCTGTTAGGA
The DNA here is from genome assembly GCA_948192965.1 of Dalechampia spathulata. NCBI lineage: Eukaryota > Viridiplantae > Streptophyta > Magnoliopsida > Malpighiales > Euphorbiaceae > Dalechampia > Dalechampia spathulata. Next base: position 1,500 of record CANYBF010407911.1, read on the forward strand.
TAGGCCAATTTTTATTTTGGTCCTTTAACAAAATAGAAATTGTAAAAGGGTCTCTACACTTTAATCATACAACCTATTTAACACCTTAATAGTCAATAATTCAAAATTATACCACAATTAAAAAATTGACTATTCATTTTGACCGCCATATATATTTTACATTTACATATTTAGCCCACATTTAGAATATTAATTCTAACAAGCAGCTGAAGAGAAATCGAGAAGAGTAGAAGACAAAGTAGTAATAGCAATAGAATTGTTCAAGATTCTCTTTATCTCCATCCCTTTCTATTTTAGTTTTAAACTTTTTATGGTTGTATTTTCTTTATTCTTCATAATCTTTTATTTGATTCCACTCTTAATTATAATTTGATAGTGGTTTGTAGGGATTGGATGATGTTTGAATATATTTAATTCATTTCTATTAGTAATTTATTTACCTCTTTACGTTCTTAAGTTATGATTCATGCTAATGATGTTTGATTGTTAGAACGAGCCCTTTTAACATGAAAATATTGAATTAGTTTTATTAATCAGTTTGAAATAATGTTTAACTTAACTGAATGAACTTAGGAATATCAAATTGTAACTACATAAACGTAGGAGTTAATTAATTTAGAGGCATAAAGTATGAAAATTAGACTTAATCACTGAAATTAAACTTAACAATTACAAAAGTAGGGTGTTAGCTTAGCTTTAGTAGGTAAATTACTCTTTTAAAAGAAAAAACTTTACAGTTAAATACTACTTTGAAGTTGATAATTAAACTATTAATGAAAGGTTTTGTTTATGGTCATATTCATCTATCCCTATAGTTAATTGTGCATTACGTATACTATGTTAATTGGTTAATGATATTAGTTAATTTAATAAACTTCATCTTATATTTGAATGTTAAATTACCTAGATAGTTTATTAAATCAATAGCTAGTACTTAGCTGTTTTTGGTTCCAGAAAACGATATCCTTATATTACAGTTGTGACTCATATTCTTGTAGTAGCAAGATTACAAAATCAGGATTATAAATTTAAAATTTATTGAAACATTATGCATGCTAAAATATATCTTTTTATGCGTAAACATTCAATCATTCAAAAGTTGTATTTTAATTTTTTTTATAGTTTTTAAGTATTAATTTAGTGTAAAGAGAATTATGTTTTTTATTTATTTATTGTTAATGCTATTTATAAAAAAATCATAATCTTCAACATTTTTTTATCTTATACTATTTTTGACGGTAGATAGATAATGCCAATTGTTAACTTTTGCTATTTTAATATTTTATGGGTGATTTTGATAATTACCATTTGATAACATTTATTGAAAAATAAATATAATGAATATTGTTAAGAAAATATTGATAAATTAACTATCCTTTAAAATTTATTATTATATGAGAAATTATATGATAGTGATCTTTTTATTTTAAAAAGATATTTATTTAAATTATTATCATTTTTAATTTAATTCATTTTATATCCTCATTTCACAGATTATATAAATCATAAAAAATTATAATTACTAATTTCTGGCATTACAGTTAGAAATTTAGATAAAGAGGCGTTAAAGTGAAAAACACCTATTTAGCTTGATAATTTGGTTTCATTTTGCATAAATTATTAGTTTCATTTTAATTTATACATAATCAAACTTATTATAAACTATTTATTCTAGATTAAATTCACTTCATGAACTATGTAAGCTTAACCTAATTTGAACTAAATTAATTAATCTAAACTAAAACTCAAATTATAAGATAACTAATCAAATTGTTGATTTTATTGAATATTTTAACTTTATAATATTATATAAATAATCATCAATAACAACTAAAGTACAATAATTAATTATTGTCAAAATAATTATCAACTTCTAGGGAGTTAATTTTCAAATAGAACATAACTTATATTATTTAATAACATCTTAAAAAAGGCCGAGGAAACTAACTTGAACATTAAACGATTAAACATGGAATACAAAACACTAATAAAATAACTGACCAAACCATCATTAAAACAATTAATCCCACAGAGGTTGATTTACTTTTCCTTTTCAAAATGATATGGGAAAATTATAATCAATGTCGTATTTTAGATTTTATATTTTATATTTTAGAAAATATCAAATTTATTATTTTTTATATTTATGTTCAATTTAATTTTTTATTTATATTTTTATCCTTTTTTTTGAATCTAATTTAATATTTTTTCTTACTAATGATGTTGTATAAAATTATATTTGTTTTAATGAATCTGTTACTTTTATTAATATTTTGATTATTATATTATACATATTTTTATAAATATATTTATTTATTATATCTACCATATGATAGATATATCTATATACTTTATGGTAAATGTAATAGCTATATTTATCTACTTTATGATATATATATATAATAGATAAGTTTATCTATCATATTTAATATATAGTATAAATAGTAAATATATTTATCCATCTTATTATATATATATAGTAGATTTGTACCACATGTAATATAAAATAGATAAATATTAATCATATCTGTAAATTAGTATATATGTTATAATACATATATTTATCAAATTTTACAGTATTAATTTTTAAAAAAATTAAATAATAAAAAATATAACAAAATCAATAATAAATTTCAAAATCAGAGATATTTTATTTGTTAGTAATTTATATTTTTTTATTTTTTGATGTGATTGTTTGGTTGGAATCTAACAGCCACCAATATTATGGTAACAATGACGGTAATAATGGTGGTGGTGATGACTTATTAAGGATAGACCATAAAAAAAGTAATTTTTTTTAACAAACATAATTTTGGAATATAAATTTGATATTTAACCTAACATAATAAATTATAAAAATTATTATATTTATGACATTTATCTACAGTTATTTTTTTCAAATATAATATTTAAAAATGTCAACTTTCATCAAATAAAATTCAAAAATACCAAACATGTATCTTTCCTACTCACACATCCTTCTTATAGTTTTAAGAACATAGAGAAGGAACCCGCACGGGTGTAGCCCAGTTGGTACTCGGGTGTGGTGTTGGTACCAAAGAACCACGGTTCGAGTCTTGGCAGCCGCAGTGTGGGAGTTACGCCCTCTGGATGGACTCCTTGTGGGCACCAAGACCTGGATCCCCATCTAGGAGGCCGCTAAAGTATCGTGATTTACCCCCTGGGGTGAGGGTATCACCTTTTGGTACCAAAGAGAACATAGAGAAGGAAATAAATCAAACTCCAACTTTATTACTCCAAATGTGTCAAACTCCAATTTCAGAAGGCCAAATATGTCATAGGTATAGGAAATATCTATGCTATCCTTGAGTAGGGATAACCTCTGAACCTTACAAAATAAACATTTAAAAGAAGATTTACCACAAAATAGTAAATTCACGATAAAATATAAGAAAATTTGAGATAAGCTTCAGGAAACAACTATTTTCTAGTATAATTTATTGCATCTATTATATTTATTTAATTTTGTTTTATGATGAAGATATGACAATAAAAATACACTATATCACATTAACTTATGATATATATTGATAAATGAATATATGTTATATATACTGATAAATATATGTATATAAATATATTATTTATTAACATATATCATGATATATATTAGTAAATATGTTTATACTATATATGAATATATTTTTGTCATATAAAATATTATATAATGTATGTTTATTTACTAGTATACACTAGTAAATAAATATATTTGTACATATCATTTATACATATTTATTTTTAAAAATAAAAAGTAAATAATCAGTAGAAATGTATAAACATATAATAAGAAATTGAAAGAGAAAAGAAGAAAAAGGAAAAGAGAATAACGAAGTACTAAAAAGTGAGTTGACAAGAGAATGGGGTAGACTATAGACGAAAGTAAACTATGTAATACTTACCAAAGATCATAGACAATGAATGAGCGACCAACAAAAGGGCATTTGTTGGTGAGGATAATAGTGCGCATAGAATCAAGCTTAGTGGATGGATCATACATAAGAAAGTTAGAAGGAAGGGTTAAAACCGAGAGAGAGGAAGGGGGAGGGAGAGAGAGAAGAAAGTAGGAAAAGTTAAATTAATAATTACATAATTTTTAATGATAAAAATTCAAATGCAAAGTCAAACTGCTATTTATGATATCTGTTATAATTTTCCAATCATATTCACCCCTTTTGGAGTCTAGATGAGTACAAAATTGTGACCAACAAATCATATTGGTATACATTTCATTCAGAATGTCGAAAAAACACCATCTTACAGAACATGAGCCAAATCCAGCAGTTAAGAGATCATCAGATCAGCAAAGAAGACCCTGAAACTACATCCACATTGACAATGATCAAACTGATCTAACTATGTGTCAACCAATGTAAAAAGATTCTGGTTGTAAATTTTTATTCAGGGATTAGTATATTACAAACAACAGATTATACATCTAGTCTTCTAAGCATCTAAAATGTTGCTACAAGACCCACAAAAATGAAGCAGCAGAAACAATCAAGACACAGAAAAATTAATCATTAAAAAGGAAAAAGGAAAGATACTCTGGTCTAGTATCATTTTTCATCTTGCAGTTTGTCCGAGCTGCCAGTTTGATTAGTCCTTTCCAACCACTCCTCTAATTTTGCCTCTTTATCAGCCTTAAACTCATCGTAGTTCACTACTGGTGATGATGAAGTATGAGACAAGTTCACCGTAACTTGTTCATCCTTTTCCTGCAGTTCATCAGCAGCATGACTTGACAAAGGCAGTTGTTCATCAGATTCAGCATCAGGCACTGAAGAACCGGCAGTGCTTGTAGATGCAACCAGATTCAATGGATTAGGATGAGAACGTAGCTTCTCATTCGGGGTTGGTGTCGATTCTTTGAGATCAAGTGGCGGCCACTTGAAATTGCTTGCCTTTTCTTTTGCAGTCCTAAAAACAGATGAGAAATAATTACTGTTTTTTCTGGTATCCAGCTGGGTTCCATTATGACGCCAAGTGGTTGGTCCCCATGAGCTAGTTCTTCCTATTTCAAAGCCTGAATTTGAGTTACGAACTAATCCCCTTCTTGGTTGTTTCTCTGATATCTGTGCTAGAGATATTCTGATATCTTTTATCATATCATCAGCAATGGAGTAACCACAATCTTTCATCGATTTCACCATGGTGATGGAATCTTCGGTATCTTCCGCGTGCAAAACAGTTTCATGAGACTTCTCTGTAACATTGTTCTTGAGGCTAACTACATTTGGAACTGCATTATGAGTGTGCTGCTGAACATAGAAAAGACCGACAGATGGTTCGTTTGCCACATACTTGATCATCTCTGCCAGGTTTTCAGTTATCTCCGCAAAACCATCAACGGCAGAGAATTCATGCATGTTGTTGAAGGCAAATGACAGTTCATCACTGGTTTCACAAAATTTCCAAATGCTAATGAATTTCAACATATGAAAAAATACAAAGTTCAACAAGAATTAAAATAATCCACAGCCATATAATGTTCATTCCACCTTTTCCTGCAATCTCGCTGCTAAATGGCAATATGTTTAGGATGCAAAAATATAAAAGCTCCGTCTCTAAATATTCTAAAATAAGTTAAGTTTCATTAGAGTCATTCTTTCACTTGCTGTTTCTTCACGTTCTAATTTTTTTTTTTTAAAACTATGTAATAGAAGGCAGTAGGTGTCACTCATTGCAACATGGTTGATCTCGCTGCTATAAATTACCAGTCAAACAATGCTCGTCTCAAGTCATTAAGCCTTGAACTGAAGGTATCTGGGGTTGGCAGTTTACGACCACCTAATCTACTCGGAATGTTCTGGGGACACGTCTTCAAAAAAGATGCAAGGGCAGTAAATCATTGAACTGAAACAAATATTTGTTTAAATATATGATATAAGATTTCTCTCTTCCACATTCACATTTATATTGCAGCACCTCTTAAAATTCAGGTATCAATGAAAAATTTAACAAAATCTCAACGTTAAAAGGGAATGATCACATAGGAAACTGTTCTAATATTGCCACCAAACATAAACTAATAACCAGTCACTTCCAATAAGAAAGCGGGCTCATCTCTTACCTAATCGGAAGTCTTCATTTTTCATGACCAAGTTCTGATGGCGTCTGTTAGATAAAGATCCATTTCTCTTACAAAATTTCGAACCAAATATAACACTTAGTTCAAGTTAGTACAAGAATCATCCTCTGTGAATATATTATATATTCAGTTACAGCTGATGTAGAACTCAAGTTCTCACACCAAATATAGATTTACAAACTTTATGTAGAAACTGAAGAACGCAATACGCTAAACCTATACTGATTAGGATTGCTACCTTATACTCAGGAATTCAAATACCTTAATTAATAAAATAGTAAATCTAAGATGTAATTTTAATTTCAATATCAATAACTATGATAGAATTTCACATATAACTTCATTTTCTAACAAACATTCGCAAGAAACATGCTGAATTCATGATTAGTTATCAAATTCCATCACCGTTTAAATCTGCCATATAAAGATAGACGGGAAACTAGAAAGACACCGATGTTGTCATGGACAAACTAAAAGGACATTGGTTTGCCTACACCTAAATTTATCATAAGAAACATTATCTTCTTGTTCTTGTCATAGTAAACATGTTGATTCATCTCGAGCCTAATTCTCAGTCCCTAAAATTTCAAAAGCCGAAAAAGAAAATCTTAAATGCAGCTAACCATATCAGTGTCAATTGCTAGTTCTTTTAAGCTTAACCTAAATCATAAATGCGATTGTTCGATCATATTATAACGCATTCAATCGAGAAAAGCACAAGCGACACACCAGTTTCCATCAAATTCTTCAAAGAAAGTTCTTGTTCATCAAGGCAAATATTAAAATGAAATGAGCATCGTCCAAAGAATATAGCCGAGTGGTGGGATAAATTCTTATAATTTAGAGAGAGATTATCGAAGATGAAAGCTTTAAATCCATACCCACATAAGAAAATCACGAAATAAACAAAACCCAGTTCTCATAATGTCATAAAAATCAATATCATTCGATGAAATTCAGTAACCATGTATGGAGAAAAAGGGGGAGAACAGGAAAATCACTTACAGGAAGCCCTAGGAGAAGGAGGGGAAACAACCCATGACAAGTATTGATGATTCTGATCAGTTTTAATGGCTTCTTTGAGATAGGGAGACGCAAAAGATTCAAGCTTTTCTCAACGAACTTATGGTAATAGCCCATCAAAGAACATAATATATGATATGTTGTGCTTCTGGTCTGGTACTTGCCAGTCATAATTATACCAAAAAGCTGAATAAGACAATTAGAAATTTGTTTTATGTTTAATTTAGTTTTAATTCTATGCTTTATTCATATTTGATTTATATTATATTTCTCTATGTTTTTTTATGGAAATCTGTAGGATTAGTTACAAAAATATTCCTTGATTTTGATATTCTAAATTTATTATTCAAATAAAATAATTTGCTATTGTTACATTTTAATGTTGATTTTTGAAATATACATATAATTTTATTATGGAAAAAATTATTATTTAAAATCTATTTTTATCAAATAAAAAATTATAAATATAATATTTTATTTTATATAACATAATAAAATTTTAATTAAAATAAAAAATAATTTAATAATTATTTCAAAAACATCTAATTTTAGATAATATATTAAGTATTTTCATCTTCATAAATTATTTTGTTTTAGCAAATTTTAATAAATTTTACTTCAAAATTTTTTTATATATTTATAGAAATATATATTTATAAATAATCATTTTCTTTTCATATATATTTATTATAATCATTTGATTTATAAATTTGATTTTAATTTTTAATATATACTTTAAAAATCATGAAATTCAGACTTTTTATTATTTTGATTGAGATGGTCAAATTCCAAACGAATTAGAATAATAATCTTTAAATTTCAATTTTTTAACACAATAAAATATCTCAATTTTTACTATTAAAATATTACAAAATTGATAAATATAATATGAAAGAAACTAAAGTTGTAATAAAATGAAATGTAGGGGTCAATGTGATAAGTAAAAATATTCTAGATGACTAAATATATTTTTTATGATAATTTAACAGAAGGACATATTGTTTAACTGATAAAATTCTAAGAAACTAAAATAAATAATTTTAAAAAGATAAAGACTAAACTTTTAATTAGATAAAAATTGAGGTTTATGTTTATAATTAATCTAAATTTAGATAACAAATCCCCTCAATAATGAATATCAATAATAGCTTTGGATTTTAACTTTTTTTTAATAGTATTTGTAAAAATGAAAATCGCTAATAATGTCACATCCTCAATTTTGGTGCGTACAGTATTAATGAATAAGGTGATGAAATTATACCCTATACGATCGAAAATAGAGTGATGACGTGAAATTATAGAAAAATGTATATTTCGAGGTGAAAATTATAAATATTATGATAATGATAGGAAATATCTATCGAGATTAAGAAATGATGATAAGATGATAGTAGTTTAAGTCGAATGCGAAAAATAAGCTCGAACGTGTAAAATCGGATCGA
>CANYBF010408052.1:0-27460 GCA_948192965.1 Dalechampia spathulata
TAATAGTATATGCATATTTCAGTTTCCATAGTTTACAAATTATTTATATGTACACAATTACACAATTGATGTGTTTACATTAGTGCCTCTATCAGTCTATACACATATGATAGTTGCATACATAATACAAAACCTAATGGAGCACATTGAATCCTATGTCTCTAAATTGCAAAATGTCACCTGCTGATGATTGACCAGTCTCTTCTCATCACAATGAAGTTAATTTGCATCCATCAAATGATAAATGCTGAATATACAATTTAGTAATACCTAAATATGCATAAATAATATAAATGATCATTTATGATATAGAACAACTCATATGGTGATAGTAAATATCTTTAATACCTTTAAATATTTAATACACCTTATTTTAGTACTATAATTCAATTTATAAAAGCAAAGTGTTTAATAACTACTTTGACATTTGTATAATTCAACCATCACATATGTATATTCAGTACTTATATTATAAACCTGCATACTATTCTAGCTTATTAAGACAAAAGAGTATCTAATAATACAATAATTTACATAATAGTATCATTTGTATATAATAATGAATTATAATAATACAAATAATACTTATTTCATAATATCTGTATCTACATCTTCACCTCCACTCTCCTAAATGTAAACACCATTATCATTATCTAAAATATTATAGTTCATTGAGGAGGGAGTATAACTTAAACCTGCCTTAAGAACAATATATATCATCATCACCATTTACGATATCATAACTTATTGAAGAGGGAATATAACTCAAACCTATCTTAGGAACAATATGTTACACTATGCACAGTTAGGTAGGAAACAATACTCAAACCTACCCTCGTGGAGGGATAAGTCTCAACTTGCCTTGAAAACTCATCAACATCATCATACATATTACATCATCTCCTTTATACCTCCATATACCATGCTGTAATGATTTAATGTATGAATAACTCAATATTGATAACATGATGCATGTATGTAATGATTTCATATTAATCTTCATCAATATAGCTTCTAAGTAATTTATACTTTTCAATCATCAATAGCCTAAACCAAATAAAGTTTTATATCATTATCATATATTAACATATTTTAAAATAAAAAATATTAAGCCAAGGGATTGAAATTTCTCAATGATTGAATCCTAGGTAAAAACTTATTTAATGCAATGCCATCCCTCGGTTAGTGTAGAAGTGGTGGCTTTTCCCTTATTATTGCCTATTTAAATTTTACTTATACTTAGTATTATATAATATCACATCATTTAAAGTTACATATGTTTGAACATTAGCATAATAAAATATATTCAATAGGCACTGATATTGAAACATTAATATTTTATACATCCTTATATATATACATGCCTTATTCTTTAATTTATTTTTAAAGACAAAGTATTCCAAGACAATTCGATCATATATCAACAATGTACATCATATTATTCTTTATTAGAAATAATGTTTACTTAGTCAATTATTTGACTTAAGCATTATGAAATTTAAGCGATAAGGGTTGAACTATTAATGTATGATTTATACATAATATGTGACTGTCACATATCATTTTAGCTATAGGAAAGCTAAGAATGCTACTGTTACATTCATGATTAAAGCCAATCAAGCATCAAATAATGGAAAATCACAAACCCATTAAGAAAATCAAGAGAAAAGATGGAGAAAGAGGCATTTTAATACTTACCAATGATGATTAGACCTTAATCTTGATTCCAAAATATGTTTAGGGATTTAACTGAAGATTAATTAGTCGATAATCCTAATTAAGAACTTAATTAAGTGAGAAGTAATTTTAGTAGAGTTTGACCATAATTAGCAAAATTTAGACCTTTTTCCTACAAATATACAAGCTATATTTATAGGTAAGAGTCATGAGTTACCAAAATTACATCAGCAATGTAGGATTCTATGAATTTAAAGGTGATATATGTAACATATAGTGTAGAAACATATTATATGCATAACATAAAGCAGTATATGCACAACACATTAGGGAAAACACCCTATGTGTGCCCTATATTCATAGCACCTGAGTATGTGTGCCCTATGCTCTTTGGTCATCATTTATGCTAAAATGATATGGTAACATATGTAGCATATTAGATTTGCATGTGAAAAGTCCATGCACTATATGCATTTCAACTGAATGTGCATAACATGTAGCACTATGTGCTTTACACATCAGGAAATGCATGCTATGTGCTCCACCTTCCATAAGTAAAATATAACATGTTCCATATGTCTAGAGCACATGTAGAAGGCTAAACTGCATGTGTCCAAATTAAGATCAATATCAGAGATCTGTACTTAGTCAAATTGAAGAAAACTCAAAGTTGCAATGTATGGGTAAAAAGTCAGGGTCTATAGTTTACCCTCTGATTAGGACCATTTTGAAGTGACACAAGTAAAGGTCATCAAAATAAGATCTAATCACATCATGAATTTTCATTTAAAGGAAAGAATGATACCTAACCAATGCTTATATCAAGGCTCAATGCTCATACTGAGGCTTGTAGGATACTTATGTTAGGGCTTGCAACTCCTGTCACACCTATACCCCTGGTGTAAGATGCTCCCGTAGAATAACTAATAACTTCCTAAGCATGAAAATCATTAATTATCCTACAAAAGATGCATGAAAATTTCTCGTAGCATAACATCTATTACATTAACATTATATGAGTACCTGAACTCCATTGCCATTTGTAAACATTGGTATAAATATTACATAATAATATGAACACATTGCAAGCATACATCATTCATCATATGTTATCCATCAGGAACGTAACATTATATAATAACCCTTTTATGTTATATGTAAATATAATATAATAGAGTTTCATGGTGTGGTGCTATAAAAATATGTACATGACATGATCAAATTTCAAAAGAATCATAATAAAGCCATTTTGAATTCAACATTCATGTATCATCATACTTGTATCAAAATGTAACATATTACATTGTACCATGCCTATAATAATTCATAAATGGTGTAAAGATAGGAATAAATAACGTATAAGTATCCCTGTAACTTTCCTGTAACCATTATGGATATAATAGCATCATAGCATATACATCTATATAATAGCACAATTATAATGCCTCACCATTAACCATTTATGAACCTTCATGAATAGTATATATCAATGTATGTAAATGAGAATGCAATCATGCTTTGCATTCTCCCTTTCATTTTCTATAATATCTATAAGAATGCAACCATATTCTGCATTTGTGATTGTACACAATTTGTACTGGGTCCTGTATGTACCGGTACTCGTTCCCGTAGGAACATATAACATCTGTATGGTTTTGTGAACTCATCATCAGTATGTAGTTCAATAAGGAATAAACTGTATGATTTCTCAAGGGAATCCATCATCTGTATGACCTAGTACGTTAATAGCATATAGCTCTATAAACATATCTTTCTTTTCCTTTTCGCCTTATAACTTCTTTATGACATGCCATGAATATGCCTTTATGCTTGTATGGTTCATGACATGATATGTGAATGATGCTGAAATGATCATGTACAATATTGATCATATGAGAACATTGACTATATAAAGTCATTCTACCGGTACTATAAGCATTTAAGCATAAAATATCATTTCAGAACCTTACATAGGATCATGAAGTGATAAGCACGAACTTGTGGTAGTGTTACCCTATCGTGTGCCTGAGGAGTAGTATGTGTCTCTTTGGCCGTACCTATATCATTTCCATTTCACATCCCTTTTAGTAAAGCCATTTATTTCATTCAAGCATTATAGTACCTTAGGACATTCCAATCCATTTATAACATTCATCATAGTTTCACATTAATTCATGAAGAATAAGTAAACATGAATCCATTCCATTATATATTACATAATAATGATATTGATCATATAGTCATTTCAGCCAAGTATAAATGATTAGTCCTTAATACATGCAAAATTTGTATTTAAGTATCATTAGTTACCCTTTTACACTATTAAGGTTGCCTTATTTATTCATGAGAACATGTAAATCATAGATTTTAACCATTTCAGCATGCATAAATTACCAAGGAAATTCATAATTCAACATATCGTATCTAGCCCCTTTTTATACCTTTAAGTGTGTTTATAAGTGTATAAGATTGAGTAGTAGGGTTTTTATACCTTTTTATACCTTTAAGTGTGTTCATTAAAACATGTTTCCCTGAAGTGGTCAAAACATGTAAGGCAATATACTATTCATTTGGTATGTATTACTATTTATTTGGTCAATTTTTACTTTACTTCTACCTTACTTTGCTTCATTCTTTTAATGACCTTATAAGACTCATTATGAACCATGAAGAACACTTTTATTTAGGCCTTTAATCCATGCATAAATCAAGGCAACAAACCATGCAAACAAAGTCCTAAAACATAGGAAGACATAGTATGAAAATTCACTTTACAAAATCTTTCATTTTAGTTTTCTTGTCAATGATCCCCATGGATGACGTTCCAATTTTGGCTGCCTTAAAATTTTTGGTTTTAAATGATCTAGGTTTCATTGGAAACTAGACTCAATAACCTTTGATCTGAGTATTTTTACAGAATTTTTTAACAATGTAAAGGCCTCCAAAAGTCATTTCTAATCCAGGTCAAAAATTATGCTGAGGCAAAATTTGGTTTTGCATACTTAAGGTTCCATTTCATTTTTCATGCAACCAAATGGCAATTTCTTCATTCTAATACCCTATTCCATCTTAGATTCATGAATTATTTTAGGTTATTTACTCGTACCAAATTTTAGAGGCCATATACAAAGAATGTCAAATTTGGGCAGTAACTTTTTAAACACTTTCTTCTTTGTACCACTTCATTTCTAATGCATGTTTGACATTTTGATTTACTTCCATTTGCACTCAAATTACACAATCAATATTCCAACACATAAATTAAGCATGTCATCCATAAAAATCAAGTTAAAACATAATGTTTGTTGCTTATACTACAAGGAACTCATGCTTCCAAAATAAGGCAGCAAACATCCCATTCACAATCACTTCTCTTCTTCCATATTCCTTCACACTTTTCATATCTTTTAGCACATTTCATCACCTCATATTCATCATTCATACATAGTACAATAAATTAAGAGTTAGTTACATCATATACAAACTAGGGTTTGTATGAAAACTCATACACATACACAATTTAATTTTGGTTGCACCAAAATAGCATGTTAAGCATGCTTATGCACATATTTCATCAAATCCTTCATTTTTCCTTCATTTACTTCAAAATATTCATGTTAGCCAAAAACCCTACATGATCCATACATCAATTATATCAAAGAATATGAAGCAATAAGCATACATATGAAGAGAACAAGCTTGAAAATCCCTTAAATATAGAATTTCCATGAAAAATTACCTTAGATTTATGATTTTCTTTAAGTTAGAATGCAAGAACGAGGAGAAGGAGAAGTAGTTCAAATGTTTTGGAGTTTAGAATGGTGAATCCTACATTCTCTTCTCTTTATTTCATATTTAATGATTTATTTTATTATTTTTAACAATTTCAAAGAAGGAGCCAATCATATGTTGACACTTGTCAACATATAATTAATTTCCTTAACTAAATTGAATTCTTACTCCTTTAATTAATTACTTTCCACATAATTCCATACTATGGTTATACATATCATACATGTCATACACACACATGAGTATACACATGCATACATATTTTTCGTTTCCATAATTGCCCCTCTTTTTATAAAATGACATTTATATCCTAAATTCATACTTAATATTTTCTTAATTCTAACTTTACCACCACTTTCTCTTATGCATTTTATCATGTATATTCTCATACAATAACATGTCTAGCATGCCAAGACATCACATTCCATGTCTTAATTTTGTAATTGAGCATTATTAAAGATCATACGCATGAACACTTCCAATGCACATCTTAAGGCCATTTAAACATTTTCTCATCACTTAATGTCTCTTTTCATTTCTTTTTCATTCTTTTCTCTATGATTTCTATATCTTATGGACTTTCCATCATCCCTAAGATATTTAATGGTACATAAATCAATTCAAGGTGTTCATAATCATAACATTATCATGCATTTCATACTTTCATCACTTCTTCATCATAATGCATGCATAAAATGCAAGCATACAAAGGATGATATGAGTGTGGGTATGACAACTCCACTAGGAAATCAAGAGTGATCCACTAGAGATTAAATGTAACTCACTAGGGATACTCTTGTCGAGGCTTGCAATCTAGTTCAATAATTAAGAGTCCAATGCTCTGTCATGACTTTTTGTGGTGCAATATGCTCCCATAGAATAATTAATGATCTCTGATATGTGGAAACCACTGATTACTCTACAAGGGATGTGTAAATTTTTTTTTATGCACCGTTTTAAGTTTTACGGAAGTATTAGTCCCAAATAACATTCTTGCATTTACTGCCTTTAACATTTAATTTCTTAATCAAATTAATTAAAAACGTTAATCTACTCCAAGGCCTTGCCTTCAAAGAGTCTCCTGCTAAATTGGTGCTTTGGGAATCCGTGCTCGCCATCCAACTATCAACCTACGTCCATCAAATGACAAACGTTGAGTATATAACTCAGTGGTGCTTAACACATAACATATACAAAATAGTCATTCATATTACATCCATGAACAAGTCATGTAAACCAAAACATTATATTATTGACGTTGCCATGTAATCATTTAAAATATTATTTCTATTCATTATCTATGTATATCATCATTTACTTAACTCTCTAACATATTCAGATCATAGTTCATTTTATATCAATACTATGACTAGTTTATTTCCTTGATATATATATCATTTATTTTTCTTTGGATTTATATTCTTTTTGAATTTCCATAAAGCAATGTATACATTTATTATGTATACTACATCAATCATAATCATACAATCACTAATATTTCAATACTATAAACATATTTATAATATATTCAACATTATTTAACCATGATAATTATATACTTGTTAATATCATAACTTTATTCTTTCGATGTATTTCTATTTCTTATTATATATTAGTAGTTCAATACCTTAAAATATTTTATCTTCATGTGATCAACCTTCACATGTTAAAGTCATATATTATCATTCCATAACGATTCCTTTTTAATGAACTAACTCCATAAACATAGTAATTTCATAACAATTTAGGATTTAATAAAATCCTATAGTATTTTTTTGAAAATGCCATTTTGACTTTATCATATATTCTTTTAAATTCATCATCATAATATAATTAATCATATTAATTATATTCTCTGCCAATATTCAACATGAATGACATCAACAATGATAACATATATTCATTACATTATCATTCTTCAATAGTATAAATCTCAGGCATATATGTATCATATTATCATCACGTATAACATACCATTATACCATAACCACATTAGATGTATCATATGTATCATATTATGATCACCATGTATGCCTCGTATCATTGTCATAATTATCATAACATTATTAACTTTTAATATCATCATCATAATATAACATATTATTGTAATGTCTTCATATATATCATCACATCATTTAATATCTTCATGAATAAAATGTCTTTATCACTATAGCATATTATCTTATCATGATCAACATCATTTAAATATGAATGCATTATTTAGGCATCATCATCATCATAATTCATGAGTTATATCATTAATGAGAATGTATTTATGTTATGCCTTTTCCCTCATATTTTCCTGTATCTTTTCATATCATTTGCCCTCTTTGCATTTTGGGCTATATGTGCACATTGTATTGGGTCATTCTTTCATATCACATTTATGGTTCATCTAGAACCCATTTCATATTCATTTCTTTTCATATCATTTCAACCTTTCCATTTCCATATATTTCCCATAGGAATTTATATCGTAATGCCCAATACCTTTCCTTTTATCATTATCTTTTCGTATGCTTTTATTTTTCTTTTCCCCTTATTTCTCCATGTCATGACATGTGTGATTTCATCAATTTATGTTTCTATGAAATTATATGAATGTTTTATGCCATGATGCCAAAAATTAACATATGCAAACTTTATGATATTATATTATATCTCATCCGTTTCATGCATCATACATTTCATATATCATAATTTTCATATATCATTCATTTAATAAAACATTCATTTCACATAGCTTTCACTTCATATAACATTTAAATCATATAACATTAATTTCATATGTTTCATTTATAATAACATACATAAGATCACTTTCATAATAAATACAATAAAGCCTATATTAATTCATAGCACATAAAGTTATATACTTTGTTGTTATGTTATCATTAAAGAATTTATCGTACATACTTATTCTTTTAACATTAATATAATCATATAATAAAATGATTATTTCCTTTTATCATATTTCATCCTCATGTATAACATATCTTCATCATACGTATTATAACATCAATATACTATATCATATCATAAACATGTATACCATATCATCATATAATCATTAATAATATATTTATTATTAATGATTTATTACTTATATTATTAATTATTCATATTAATAATTTATGCCAACATTAACACTTTCACATACATTACATGTCATATTATCATAAATTATTAAATGTGAATATCATCATGTGCATTTTCATAATTTATCAAGTATATTATATGAAATTAAATTACTATATAATTTAATCAATCAAATCCATATAAAATAAAAATATAACATGTAACAACATGTTAATAATTAAGGTAAGTTCATACTTACCTGTCGATCCAAAAATTAGGAATCAGCTAAACAAAGCACAAACCTGATTTTTTCATTCTTTTTACATTTCTAATGGTTTGCATCAATTTCACCTCTGAACCAAATAAAATACAAATTAAACATTCATCTTAAATTAACCACTTTATTCTATTATTAAACATTTATCATCCATACTTGCAAATATATATATATATATATTAATTAATAATATTTCATATCTTAATTAAATCTTCATATTACTTAGCATAGAATTTCTTTAAGTAAATAATATTAACATTAATCATTTTATTTTACTATTCATGTCACTAGTCATATGATACTATTCATATTAGTTACTATTCATGTATTACTATTCATGTCTATTACTATTCATCGTATAACATTTAGATATCATCATATCTTAATTAGGACCTATTTAATAATATTTTAATATGATCATAATAATAACCAAGTAATAAACTTAATTTAATTTAAATGTATTCCTTAAGCTTCTTAATTCAACATCCAATTATTGTGTGTAACCATATATAATATTCACCTTAATACTTTATTTAATCATCATCATTCAACCAACCACTTTTTATTATCCTTATATTAAATATCAAAGTCTATTTTATATCATCCTTAATAATTAATCATTTAATATTTAAACCATTTTAATGTTATATATATATATATATATATATATATATATATTTAATATACTTTTCTCAATATCCCATCCTTAATGTTTAATCATATATAACATATCATTTAAACTTTCCAAATTACTATTTAATGAACTACATAACTTTAACTTATTTATTTAAATATCAATTTAAATCTCATAATAAAATCACATTTATCTTGTATGTCATTATTCTAACTATTATTCCTTTTATCTTTATTTTGAACCATCATCATACTTAGCCAATAATTCTAACATTTCTTTATTATAATGACCTATAATACTTTCAATAATTATTCTCGTACTTATATCATTATCTATTTAAATCTTATTATGAAATCATCATTAAATCATATGTTATCTTCTTTATCAGCCTTCAAAGCCTTAATTATTTATTCCACTTTAATCTCATTTATAACTTAACTCATTTAACTTCTTATAATAATTAATCATACTCAATTTATAGCTCATTTATAATCCATAATTTAAAATTCCAAAATTTGCAACATAACTCACTATAGCTTCCATTTTAATCATCATACAAAAATATTACTTAACTTTAACTCATATCATTAATTAATTACTCTTTTAAGCTTCTTAAAATTCTTATTTCATTTAACAAATTAATTATTTATGTCCTCACATTAATCAATATCGTATGCTTCCACTTAATCCACTAAGTCATATTAAAATGTCTTTTTAAAACTATATCTTTTATAATGCCATACCCACTATCTTTTATTTATTAAAATATTTCCACTTCCTTTTTAATTCTTTAATCATTTAATTAAATAATAAATCCAAATACCATTTAAATCTTGACATTTCATTATAACCATATACTTCCAATTCAACCCCCAACACCTTTTCATTAATGTTTTTGTCCTTATTCATTTATTATGTTCCCTTTTGTTTTTATTCAATTTAATGCCCTATAATTATCTTATCCTTATTTAAATAATTCAATATCCTCCAAACACTTAAATAATCAATTATAAAATCCATTTATCTTATTCTTTAATCATTTAACTCAATTAATCATTTTTAACTCCATTAATCCATCTTAAACCATAATTTATCTTAAATTAACTTAACCTTAGCTTAAGTAATTACTCATTAACCTTTCTAATCTTTAATTAAGCCTTTAACTTACCATTTTCCAGCCTTAATCTTCTGCCAAATTCGTCCACCATAAGGAAAACATAAAACAACCCATACATACACCACAATCCACCAATTTTCTCCATATTTATATCACTAATCATCTATACTATGAAATTAAAAGCTAAAACTACTAAATCCATGTCTATAGCATTTGGCCATATGCTCTTTTTGCTTAAAATAATTCTGCCAAAACTCTAATGTACTTAAAAAGCATGGATCTAATGAATTAATCATCAAACTAAGCTCACCTTAACATTAACAAACCAAAAATCAATATAAACTTCACTGCTTTATGGAATAACTTCCGATCTAAAAAGATCTCTTCATCAAAATTCATTTTTCCAACCTCCCATACATATGTATGTACCTTCCAAACAAGATCCATGAAGAAAAATATGGATTAGATATCATAAAGGGTACAGTTTTTAAGAAAAAGTCATGAACAAAGTGGTTTTCAACTTACACTTTAAAGATCACTTAGAGAATGATTCAGCCAACTCAAAAATGAAGGGATTAAGAAGTCATTTCATCCATATATCGAAGAACACACACCATTTTAGCTTGAGCTTGAAAAATATCATGAAAAAACATAAGAGGATGTTGCGGTTTTTCAAGCTTCTAAAGAAAGAACATTTTGGCCTTCACTTGTTCTTCATGAAAATGAAGTTTTCTTGACTCCATAATGATCTTAACACATGAAACTAGTGTTTAACATAAGATTTGAAGTGAAAATGGAAGATAAGATATAGTATGTTTACATGAAGAAAAATGAAGGAAAGTGTAAGAAAATGAAGAAAATGTATTATGGAAGGAGTGGAAATGGAGAGCATCTTCGCCATGAGAGAAAAGAGGAAGAAGATGAGTGTATTAGGTTTCATTTAACCCTAAATTTGGATGGAATAAGATGCATATATAGTATGGTTGCAAGAAAGCTTTCCTACACTCATTACGTAGGATTCTAGCCCCTTTTACATACCATTTGTATAAAAATACATGTACCATACGAATTTCACTCCCCTTTTCCATTAAAATACATATGGAACACTCCCATATATTTCAAATTTGTATGCCCCCTTAAAATATCTTCAAATCATCTTATTTTAATCAATAAAATATCATAATCTTCTCTCTCTCTCCATCCACTTTCACTACATTCCAAAAAACTTTTCCAAATGCCCATACTTCTTTTTCTATTACCCATACACTAATATTTAATTCCTTCTACTTTTCCATCCTTCCATAAAAATAAAGTACAATTTCTTATTTCCATATCATCAATCCATATTATTTAATTTCCATCTTACATACTCATTAATAAATCAATATTCCAATTTCCATATCACCTTTTTATATTATATTTTAATTAAACCATATTATATTCAATCTATCACATGTCTAATTAATATTCTATTATTATTCTCATGTAATCAATTTGATACTCAATTATACCCTCCATTAATCAACAATCCTATTTATGATATAATCATTCCTTATTATGATATCATCATAACATCATTAATAAAAATCATTAAATCTTACTTTCTAATATTTTCATATCATTTTTATACCTCCAAAAATGTATTATCAATCCATAATCATTTATTCTTAATACAATTAAAATTAAAATTAATCTTATATGCTTACATCATACTTACCTCATCAATGTTTATTTATGACATCATAAATGAATTTCCAAATTCCTTTATATTTTCTTTTTTATATTTTTAATCTTATGTTAAATAAATCATCTTAAATATATATATTCCAATATACTTATTTATTATTCCATTATTCACTAATCCATAATTATTTCTATACGTATATATATTATACATACATTATTCATTCGTGTAATTCATTTATGCGATCCTTAATCATACTTAATTTATAAATTATGCATACTCCAAATAGAAATATAATTTATCTTAATTTCTCAATTGCATACATTTCCATGCATAGGTAAATATTCTTACCTTGATATACGTACATTTAATCGATCAAGTTATCCTATTATCAAGTTATCATCATTTCTTAATTCTGATAAATATTTCTTTTCATTAACATAATATTTATAATTTTCTATCTTGAAATACGCATTTTTTTATAATTCTACGTCATCACTTAATTTTTTTTTGATCATATAGGGGGTAATTTCATCACCTAAATTATTAATACTATACATGCTAAAAGTGAGGATGTAACATGCTCGGGTAAGCGATCAAAGTTAGTTGAAAAATAAAGCTCATATTGAGGCTTGTAAGTTTACAAAAGATCAAAGCTGACTACTTAGAGATTCCAAGACTTATAATATAATATCACTATTAGAAGCCCAATACTCAAGTGAGATGATTAATGCTGATTAATATATAGTGCTCATATTGAAGCTTGCAACTTAATTTTACCATTGGGAGCTTGATGCTTGGATGAAGCGATTAAAACTAATCATGATGCAATGCTCATGCTGAGGCTTGAAACCCAATTCTATCATTATGAGCCTAGTGATTGGGCGAGATGATCAAAGCTAATCTTGGTTAACAGCTAGACCAATGGCTTTATTGTGAGGCTTAAAAATCACATGAAGTCTAAGTTTAGATGCTTGCTACCAGGTTTTAGGAATCAAGTGCTTGATTCCATGATTGTTGTTGGATTAAATGGTCAATTACAAAACCTGGGTGATCAACTACTAGATCAAAGTAAATAACTGTCAGTTCTGGAGTGATCAGCTACTAGATCTATGCTCATGCCATCATATATATGCTTTACATCTCTAAAGATAGTATTCAAAACCCATTGCTCAAGTTTGACACTTTTTGATCAATAGTCTGACTAGTTATTAAAGGTTTGATTAAAAATGATCATTTGTAGAATTAATTTCCTATCTGTGTAAGATATAAAAAAACAATTTATTAGCGAAATTAGAATTGAGATGGCTTAGAGAAAATACTTGAATTTTTGAGTATCAGTCAATTGAATTATAGTTGATTTTTTAGATGTTGCAGGTCATGAAAATTAGACCTCACTAAGGAAATTAACTTTAAAAATTATGAAATTTTTATGAGAAATATAATTCAATGAGTGCATCTCCATGGAAGGCCATTGCATATTAGTAGACACACTTATAGGTTAGCATATGTTAGCATAATTTGTGATGTGTGGAGCATGTTTTGCTACATGCTATGCATATGACTTGGAATTCATATACTTAAGGGGTCTCCCAACTAAAAATCACTTGCTTCCCTCTCTAAAATTCAATTTTCTCTCAAATTGAAACATTAAAACTCTTAATTTCTTTAAGAATAATAAGAATTAGAATGCAACCAACACCCTAAGACCCAGCTTCCATCCCAAGCTACGCTCTAATTGAGCATACAACTTATCAAGAAGAGAATAGAGCTTCCTATTATGAACCAATTATTGAAACATTTATCATAGATACATAAGTCTCAAGCTTCTCCTAAGAAGGTAAGTTTCTTGTGTTTTGGTTTAGTTTTTAGGTTTTTTCCAATGTTGGATATTTTTACATTTTAAGCTTGATTTTAGCTTGAAAATGGTGTTAGGTTAGGGCTATGCTTAAGAATGCATAAGATGATCATGATGGTTCATGAAAATTGATAAAAGTTTTAGTGGGTTTGAGGTATATGCTACATATATAGCACTATATGTGCAATACATAGCCTATGTATGGCATACATAGGGCTATATGCAACATATATAGTAGACAGTTTATAAGAAAAATGCTTAGACTTTAATGACTTAACTTAGGATTCATAGGTTTAAGTATTCATGGGCATGCTTTTATGAGTTTTAGGTTAAAGAATGAGCTTTAAACTCTATGTATAGTCTATATTTTATAAATTCAGTTTGAATGTTAACCTGAGTTTTGAAACTTGTAAAGAGAGAGGACCATTATCAGAGCTAATAACATCCAGGGAGTCTATGAGTGGTACTTATAACTACCACAAGATATCCACGATAGAGTAGACTAGATGTTCTTCAATCTATACATCTCTTGCTTCATAGGCATGGAGAAGAGGTGTAACAGATTTTTCATTATTATGACAATAGAGAGATGGATGGACTTTGTGTACACCTTTAATTTGCTAATTGGAGAGATAGCCATCACCCTTAGGATCTTTGCTAGGATAATTAGGTTAGAGTATATTGGACTACCGATCCAGTTTGATATTAGGCTAACATTATAACATTGGTCATACGATTCCATCTTTAGCTTATTAGGACATGAGAGGAGGTCATAATATATCTTACAATTGTCTCTAGGAGGTAATCATTGAGGAGATGCTTAGCAGGATGATCTTTGTTAAGCAATACACTCATAGCTTTTTGTTGTACATGTTGAGGTGTACACTATTCAATGATATTAGGAATAGTGTCCACCTATTGGTGTTATGGGCCTTATGCAACCTTGATACCATTGATAAGCTAAATTAGGGTAGTGCCAAACTAGCTTATCTGATGTAGGGGTTGGATCTTTATAGTTGATAGTGCAGAGATTGATTCATCAGTTATTGGCAAGACATTAAGATAAGTAGAATTCTACTGATTCTGAAATTATTATGACTTGTGTTGAGTCTATCACTAACTATGTATTGACCTTGCAGATTATAGCTTATGAATTTAAGTTATTATGAGAGCACAAGATCTTAAGTAGGTTACTGCTGGGTTTCCCATACATACAAGCATGGTGTGTATCATATAAGATAGTTGGTCACTCCATGGATGAGTTGAGAGAGCATATTAACAAATTGACCTAGGATGAGGTAAGAAGAAAATAATTCTGTTAATATAAAACTAAATGGAATTAGTTTAGATGATACCTATGCAGGTATCTGATTGATTAATGTTTATTTGTTCGGAATAGGTCCACCCCTATCCCTGGGATAATATGGTCCTACAGCTCAAGTACGTAGTCAGCTTTACTTATAAGTACAAGCTCTTCTATCTAGATAAGTGCATCATCAACTGGTAGCTAGGGCTAGAGGGATATATAGAGCCTACTGTACCATAATGAGTGATGTTTTGGGCATCCTGCACTAATACTGATCCATAGGTTATTGCTGCATTGATTGGCATTCTTGGGTGAGAGCATATGTTTGAGCATTGATGGACTATCAAACCTTCATACAAATGTGGTCGTTGGGGTCTATAGAGTTGTCTACATATAGACGATAACATGATAGAGTAGGTGGATCTGGTGGTAGACCTAATACTTCTGGTAGTAGAGGGGAACATTACAGCTCACCGGCTATGGGGAGTTCTTAAGGTGATAGTACCTCAAAAAGGTCATGCAGTTCTTCATAGAGTGATATCATTAAGAGCAGTGCCTAGTAGTCCAGATGTACCTCCTTGGTGTGAGCATCCTTAGGGCTTCATTGAGGGTTAATTGATGTGGCCTCAAAACCCATACATGTACACATATGATGACCTGGGTCATCCATATGAGACATCCTTTATAGTATTGAGGAGGGATGAGATTGATTTTGATCCACCAAACACCACCTATATGAGTAGGTGAAGTACATTAGTATGCTTCTGATTTTGTTGATTTAACATATATGACTTATTCAAGTGCCTCGGGATATCATGGCTGATGCTACAAGATTGTTGATGGGGTTGTATTATAATTAGAGCTATGAGATATGGATGTTCAGGCATGTACCTACTATGATTATGCTCATGATGCTTATGCATGCGTGCATGACTTAAATGCCTATATGATTGTACAAATGTAGACAATTTGGCACTCAGAGATAGAGGAACAAGACTGTTATACTTTTATGACCTAGTAGATGAGTAGAACCATACAACATTGAAGTCCCTGATAGTTCTAGTCTAGATGAGGAGCAATAAGGAGATTATGACACTTAGAGCAGACATGACATCTGATTCCATATGCATGGTAGCTCTGTAGCTTATATATTAAGATGTAGGATAAAATAATGCAACATAGCATAGTTGATATGCCTGGTACACTTAGGCTGTGGTGTACAAACTTTGAATGTTATCGACTGCTTGAACTTTGTATCTTTTGGATTTGATAGTGAAACCCAAAATACTTGTTGTTATCTTTATGCAAGAATATTCTATGTTTGACCTCACTACCAAAACATAACCTATCTATTCTTTTTCGCAGGAATAGACCATGACTCAATAATCATTATTTTCCTTCCATACTATTTCTCATTAGTAGGGTGATATTGAGTAGGGCCAATTGAATGAGTTTAGGTTACAATATCTAAAGACGTTCTAGCAAGTCTCCATCAAGTTTTCCTTTTGCACATTGCCATACAATTCTAGGATCTAATGACCCATGCCTTCCGATTTGGACATATGGAGCTATGTCTAATGTACAAGGAATTTATTGCTATCCTTGTAATCACATGTAGTATGATAACAATGTTAACTATGCTGGTGCTTATTGGGGAGGCGATCCCATATCTGATCAGGGAGTTTGACATCAACCCTACTACAATGAGGTCATTGTTGACTATAAAGGGTTATATAGATCTTGCCACCATCTTTTGATTATGTAGCCATAACTTAGTGACTACCCCTTCATGGTTGAGGGTAACTGGATATGGACTGCTGGTATAGTTTTTATTCATCAACCTGTTTGGTTAAGAGGATCTAATGATTAGTCTGATGATAGATTAGATGGAGCAGGGTCATACCCTTTTTTCTAATGATCATGGTAGAGATGATCCTTGGGTTAAATAGAGTGAAGCGAGGTTAGACTAAATGCTTTAATGGCAGTCTGCTACTGCTGTAGGTATGAATTCTAAGTTGCATTTATAGGTTTCAACTTAAGAAAAGTTGTATTTTTCCCTAATTTTTGCATGAGTTACCTCTTGTGAGGTTTTTGGCTCATCGGATTATTGATTTTTTTCAAAGACCTTAATTTTTGCATGAACTGCCCCCTTAGGTTTTTAGCTCAATGGGTCACTCTAATTATTGCTTGAGCAGCCTTTTATAAGCTTTTTAACTCAACAAGCTTTTTATTTTTTTTAAAATTTTTTTAAAGATCTGGCTTCATGAGAAGTTGAGGATTTTAGCACCACTAGTAGGCACTCTTCAGAGATACGTAACTCGTAGCCATATGAAGAGAGGCTACACCTTTAACAAGGTGAGAATACTAACTTTCAACTACTGGGTCAAGTAGATGGGGGCCATCCTTGAGAGTGACATTAGGTAGACTTATCCATAGTGGCATATACGACATATGATGGTAAGGACATACATTGATTGTATTTCACTGTCAGGATTCAGAGCTTATGCTCACTATAGTCTTGCTATAATCTATCATTAGTATGGTTATAGATATACTATCCCTTAATTGCTTCAAAGTTTGAGGGTGGAAAATTGCTAGCCTGCTTCCTAGAGTATGTGGAGAGGGCCTGGTCTTATCATAAAGTAATGCTGCTAGAGATCTTTGGAGCTGGATCCACTATGAATGATGACTATAAGCTATGAGTGTTGTGCCATACTTAGTATTTGGTACTGGAAAGACTTTTAGGCAACAAAATTGTATGCAACAAAGAAAGACATGCTTTATTTTTGAGATTAGTATTACTTATGGCTAAGTATATGAACATATGTTCCATTTGTATTAATGATATTAAAATATTTACACAAAAAGGTTAAAACCAGTATAGGAGCTCCAATATGCATAAGCCTTTTCATTTTGACTTTTACTTTAAACAAAATACTTCTTCAGCTAGTTAAGGTTGACAGGTTTAAAGAATTCATTACCCTCTAAGTTTGAGATGTAAATAACTTCTTTCAATAAGATCTTCTTAACTAGGAATGGACCCTCCTAATTAGGTATGAACTTTCCATGTGGATCGCTAATAGCCAATTTGACTTACTTTAGAACTAGATCACCTACTTGAATAACAACAGGCTTGACCTTCTTGTTGAATGCATTTACCATGAACTTTTTGTAAAGCTATAGATGATGAAAAGGCTTCAGCCACTTCTCATCAATAGCTACAAGCTGCTTATATCTAGCTCATTTCCACTTAGCTTCTGGTAACTGAGCTTTTAGAACAATCTAAAGTGACTTTAGCTTTACTTTGATTGGCAATATGACTTCTATCTTGTAAACTAAAGAATAAGGGGTAGCACACTTAGGAATTTTTATGTTGGTTCTATAACCCCATAAAGTAAATGGTAACTGCTCATGCCAATCCTAGCAAGTTTGCACTATCATGGCTAGGATTTTCTTGATCATCTTATTAACCACTTCAATTGTCCCATTAGCTTGAGGGTGATATAAAGAAGATTAGTGATGCTCGATCTTATATCTTTCTAGTAATTTAAACACTTAGCCCTGGAACTATACTTCATTATCCAACACCAAGTGATGCGGTATCCTATATTGACATATGAGATTCTTCTTTATAAACTTGGTAACTTGCTTTGCCCTAAGTTTACTATAAGATTCTGCCTCCACCCACTATAGGATTCTACAATTTAATTGATGGAATATGACTCAAATCCCCATGAATCTAACATTCATGACACCACCATGTAAACTGTATACAGTCTATCTCCATGGTAAGCTAGAAATAACCTTGCACAAGATTTTTCTATATAGAGCGAATCAATTCATGTAGGATCTGTAAGCACCAGCATGCACTATTTACATTACTGATTTAATCTCCTTCCCTAATATGCACCAAAGTTGTAGACCATTAATTATTCTTTTATAGAGAATACCCTGATGCCAAGTGAAATTAGATGCTAGCCTCCATAAAGCCAACTTATATGTCTTATTAGCTTCTTTTGTATAAGCATTGGCTCTCAATATGAAAAAATATTACATATTTTTATACAAACTATTTATTTTCATATTTCTCAAATTAAACAATATACAATAAATTTTATACAAATTAATAATATTATTTATTGATAAAAGAATAAGTTAAAATACTTTTTATAATATTTTAAATTATTATTAATTATACAATAAGTTATTTGAAGAATAAAGAGGTTGATATTAGAATAATATGAACAATTAATATATACATTTCTTAAAATATATAATTATTTATGTATAAATTGATTTAAATAACAATAATAATAACAATGTTACTTAATGAATAATTAATGTTTATATTATATATTCAAAACAGATAATCAACGTTTATTTATTTAAACTATACAAAATAATAAATATTTTATCAACAGTAACTATTGATGAATTACATTAATAAATATGTTTTTCATTTGTAATATCTTTAATTAATTTTAAATAATTTTGATTATCATTCATCATTGGTATTATAGATAGAAAATAGATATATGACTTCAATCTTATGATTTTAAGTGATATATAAACATATTTCATATATATTATGTTAATTAGTATTTTATTTTAAATTAAAAATACATGTTTTATTTAACATTTATTAGTAAATTATTTACACATGTGGTATTATAAAAATGTAATTTATGTAGTACAACATTTATATTAAAATGTAATTTATGGAGTACACCCCTGCATTTTATACTTTTTAAAGAACATAATAACAATCTTTATAATTTTAAAAGTTAAGATAATAATATAAATAAATTTTAATTATTTTCTTAAAAAATGAATAATATTTAGTGGAAAAATGGAATGGTGATGGAATTTATGATGGAATAACATCTGTAGCTAAATAGTGAGGAAATTTGCAATGGAACCACATCCGTAGCTAAATAGTGAGGAAATTTGCAATGGCACCACATCCGTAGCTAAATTGCAACGAAATTCATGACGCAACCAAATCCGTAGCTAAATTATGACAAAATTAACAATGAAATAAGTTTTATCGCTATATAGCAATGAAATTTGCAATAAATAATACAATCCATCACCATTAAACATTTTCGTTGCTAATCCATCGCTATTTAGTAACGGACGTGTTCCGTAGCTAATTTTTGAAGCAATCTTAATACTTTCTTGTAATGTGAGTTGTATGATGGCACTTCATGAATTGAGTTTGACAATTTCACTATGAAAGTAGGTCCATGTTAGCTCTAATTAATCATTAACACTTTGGAAGAAGGGTTTTGAATATACGATCATCATTTTCCTTAAAAGTCCATTAATTATTTCTCATCAAATAATTTTCACATGAGCATCATACCACCTAATTGTATCCCTAACCTTTATTATTCATGAAGTCTACCATTTGAAACTTGTCTATTTACTATTGCATCATTATTTACAGCTTATAATATATTTGAAGTACCTAAAGTAAATATCACCCCAATTACTTTATTTGAGTTCCTTGTGTTCGACCTTACTACAAGCAATCCATGCTCTTGTGGTGATGCTTAATATAAGTATTCATTAAAGCTTTTGATTAAAATTGTAACATATTGAATAATTAATAAGTTTTTAACACCAGTATCGGGGGACTCTCTTTTGTCAATGTCATTATACTATTTATGATTAATTACTTTGGAACCTTTTTCTTGTTATTGATTTTCTTTATTTTGTTCTTTTATAGGGAGTTCTTTGATTGACTCATCAGATGTGTTCATAATGATGAACAATTAGCTCCTCTTGACCTAGAAATTGAGTGTACCTTATAAGCTAATTTAAGAGAACAAAGATAATAAAGAGAAATGGCATAACAAAGACCACTTAGAGATTACACTCTTGCCAATATAAATGGCATCCAACCAAGTATCATAAGACCTCTAGTTGCTAGCAACAACTTTGAGTTGAAGCTAAATTTAATTTAAATGGTCATGAATTAACCATTCTTTGGTTTTCCCTCTGAAAATCTTAACACTTACATTGTAAGTTTCTTAGAGATTTATGATACCATTAAGATTAATAGTGCTTCTATAGATGCCATTCGGTTGTAGTTATTTCCATTTTCACTTAATAAGAAGGCTAGAGCTTGGCTTCAATCTATCCTAAGTAATTCTTTCATCACATGGCATGAATTGGCTCAATCATTCATCACCAAATACTTTCCTCTATGCAAGATAACTAAACTCTAGAATGAGATAGTGATCTTCACTCAAAAGGAGGATGAGTTGCTTTATAAAACCAACGAGAGGTTCAAAAATCTTTAAAGGCAATGCCCTCACCATGGTATACCAAAATGGACGTTGATTCAGACATTTTACAATAGACTTCTTCCAAGTGCCAAAGTTTTGTTAAAGCTGTAGTTGGTGGTTCTTTCCTTGATAATCCTCTTCCAAATCTAAAACTTTGATTAAGATCTTAACTTCTAACACTTATCAATGGACTAATAGCAGAGCTTAATCATCTAAAAAGCAAGTTGCATTAGTACATGATGTGGATGCTATTTCACTTTTAACTGCCAAATCTGATGCTCTTGTGACAATGCTTGACAAGTTATCTATACCACCTATGAGCTCTTCTCAATCCCTAATTCCTATTATGGCTTGTAAGACATGTGGAACTAATCGTAATGGAGATTGCCCTTGTTCCATCCTATTAACACTATACATCAAACCATAATAAAAAATAGTTAACTACCTTTAAAATACCAATAACTAAAGACCTCTATAAAATAACCTTTTCTCTAACTCATATAACCTTGGTTGGTAAAACCACCCAAATTTTTCATGGAGAGAGAACTAAAATCCCACTTAAAACCAAGCACAACCTTATAAACCCCATACCTTCATTAAGCCCCCTACCTAAATAGCCTCTACATGCACCACCATAACACCCTCAACCATAACCTTTTCCTACTCAACCATGAAAATCTAACATTGAACTCATGATGGAAACTTTTCTCCAGAACTAAAAAGTCTAAGATGATAACATAAAGCAGTTGGCCCCTAAAGTTGAGCAACTCTCCACCTACAACAAGATGGTTGAAACTTAAATTTCTAATCAAGCTAGTTCTTCTAAAGCTTTAAGGAAGCTTTTAACTCAACTTAAGCTTAATCCATGAGATCATTGCAATGTTATTACATTGATAATCAGAAGGGAGGTGGAGATAAGGGTAAATAGAGATGAAGTATATGATCAATAAAGAGATCTTATAGTGCAAGATAATGTAAATGGTGATGAGGATGAGTTAATCTCTATACCAATTCAACTTGAAGTGGACTTGCTAAATCCTATCAAGCAGCTTAATGAAGAGTTAACTCCTCTTCTTGCCCCTTTAAAGCCAAAGAGTCATGCACCAAATATGAAAGATAAGGTCCTCTCAAAGCCTTATACTCCTTCATTGCTCTTTCCTTAAAGGCAAGCAAAAGTAAATCTTGACAAGTAGTTTGGAAAATGTTTAGAGATGCTTCATAAGATCAATATGAATTTACCATTAATTAAGGTGCTTAAAGGCAAGCCTACCTATCCCATGTTCATGAAAGACATTCTCAACAATAAAAGTAAGCTTGATATTTATGAAATAGTGGTCTTAACTAAGGAATGCAGTGTTATACTTTAAAATAAGCTTCCTTGAAAGCTTAAGGATATAGAAAATTTCTCCATTCCTTGCATAATTAGAACCACTTTCTTTAACAAAGCCATATGTGATTTAGGAACTAATGTTAGTTTGATGCCATTTTCTATTACAAAGAAACCAAGTTTCAGAAATCTTCAACCCACTCAAATGACTCTCCAACTAGCTAACTAACTAATCAAGTTTTTAATTAGAATACTTGAAAATATGACAATCAATGTAGGCAACTTTGTTATTTTAGTTGACTTTATAGTCCTTGATATGGCGAGGACTCAATGATACTAATCATCTTAAGATGCCGTTTCTTGGCTACCGTTAGAGCTATCATTGATATTAAGAACGGTGAATTAAAATTAGTGGTTGGGATTAGTAAGCTTCCTTCATATAAAAGGATATGATGAAAAAGCCTATGATAGAAGGGGGTGTCTATAGGTTGATGTCATTAATAATTTGGTTGAGGAGACTTAGTGGCAATCATTTAAAATAGGAGATGATCAACTAGGAAAAGTTTTATTAGGAGATAGAGAATCCAATTCTAAGGTTGTTGCTTACGTTTATGCCATGAATGAAGATCCATTGGAATTTGCACCCACACTTATTGAGGAACTTCCACTTCCAAAGGAGCAATCTTTATCAGCCTTTCCAATACTTGAGTTGAAAGTCCTTCTTGCCTCACTAAGGTATGCTTTTCTAGGCTCTAATTCTTCCTATCCCATGATTATTAATTCTTCCTATTCTGTGATTTGTAAATCCTATTGTTGACCCTGATTTTTCACCATTGTATAATTTCAGATTTTTGTTGATTTCGTTAGGATTTAGTCCCCAGTATCAATCCCGATTATGCAAATAGGCCCCCTGTGTCCTCCTCTGTGTGTTCTGGTGTACGGAACATCTCGGAACTGGTGGGCTCACCATGGCGCCTGGCGGGACCCGCCACATATTCTGAGTGTTATGTACATACAGAACACCCTTCCCTGTTGTCTACGTGAAGCAAAACACTTGAAATGCAAAGTATTGTATTTTTGGCCCTGGGCACTTTTCACCATAAATAGTGCACAGGTACGACCCACTAGGTAAAAGCGGGGCCCGCAGACCCTAATAACCTATTCTGCGTGTTCTGTACTTACAGAATACATCTTCTAGTCGCCTTACGCAAGGCACAGCACTTGGCATCGCAAATGCCATCTTCCGGGCCCACTACGCTGTAGGACCCACCTAGGGCATCAGTGGGGCCCATTGCCTTTATTAGCCCGTTCTGTGTATTCTGTACTTACAGAATATATTTTCCAGTCGCCTTACGCAAGGCATAGCGCTTGGCATCGCAAATGCCATTTTCTGGGCCCATTATGCTATGGGGCCCACCTAAGGCATTAGTAGAGCTTGCAGCCTCTACTAGCCTATTCTGCGTATTCTATACTTACAGAATACATTTCACACCTGCCTACGCATGGTAGGATGCACAGAATGCAAAATATTACATTTTGAATTTAGGTCACTATTTACTATGAATAGTATATAGGTGGGGTCCGCTTTCCCCAATTAGCCTATTATGTGTATTATGTGCTTACAGAATACATTTCGCTACTGCCTTACACAAGGCACACCTCGTGGCATCCCGAATGTCGCATTCCGGGCTTACCATGCTGTAGGGCCCACCAGGCACTAGTGAGGCCCGATACCCCTATTGGCTTATTTTGTGTATTCTGTACTTACATAATACATTCCACTGCTGCCTTACAGAAGGTACACTCCGTGGCATCCTGAATGCCACATTTCTAGGCTCACTACACTGTGAGGCCCGCTAAACACTAGTGGGGCCCACTTCCCGCTATAATCCCCTTCGATGCATTCTGTACGCATAGAACACATCTTATCTGCTGCCTTACTTAAGGCAAAATGCTTGGCATGCTATTTGCCACTTCTTAGGCCCTTTTTATATTATGGGGCCTACAAGGGTACTATTCATCATGAATAGTACCCAAATGGGCCCACCACCCAACTTAGCCAAATCTGAGTGTTCTAAACATACAGAACACATTTTCATTAGTACCTACGTGAGGCATGACTCATGGCATCCTAAATGCCACGTTTTGGCCTTAATGGGCCTATTGGGCCCAAAACGAGCCCATTAAGCAAAACTCGATGTTCGAGGCCGAATTTGAGAAAACTTATAACTACAAAGTTTCTTGAAATGTCGTTTGCACTTTCTTGGACATATGGCACGCATTTTGTTTTGCCCGTACGAGGTGGAGCGCATAGGGCAAAAATGCAACGTGCATAACGCATAGTCCTATAGGCTACGCATGTTGCATAGTAAAGACGTTTAGTCGAGAGCCTTCTCGAGATCGAATTTGGAAAAAATTTCTTCTATAAAGTTATTCCTCACGTCGAATAACGCCTATACGCTTCGCGGCGCATCCTGGAAGTGACCATAGTGGGCCTTACGCGAGGGTTTCCAAACTATAGGCTGTGCATATAGACCTATGTGCGCAACATATAGGCTATGTGCTGTGCACATAGCCTTATATGTGGCGCACATAGGTTTAAAATTTTTCAAATCCGGGCAAAAATTACAAAATTTCCACGCCCAAAAATTGTTCTATAAATATAGAGCTAGGGGTCATCTGAAAGGGATCCCGAATTTGCCAAAAAGGCAGGCCAAACTCTGTCAAAATCCTCCCAAAAATTAATTAAACACATAATTAATTTTTCTTAGGTAATTAGAGACAAATTGGCTCTAGTTAGGCTCCCAAAACACGTAAGGAAAGAAGATCTACAAAGGAAAGCCACTGCCTAGAGGTAATTCTTCCAATTTTTCTCATTTTCCTTCTGTTTTGTTTAATTTTAGGGACTATATGCTGCGCATATAGTCCTATGTGTGCCACATGTAGCACATGTGTGGTGCACATAGGCCTATATGCTACGTATATAGGCCTCAATTTTCAAAGAAACTCACATTTTTACTCCGGTTTTCTTCCCGATCTGGCCATTTTAGGGTCATTCAAGGCCTATCCATGCCTTGGGTGCCTTAGATCTGCCTTAAAACTTGCTGGATCTAAAATTATTTTAACTTTAAAAGTGGTTTTCATGATTTGGATGCAAATCCATGAGCAAAAACCCAGTTTTGGGTCTGATCTACCTAGATCGGGGCCGGATCTAGGGTTTTTGCTGAAAAATTTTCGGTTTTGCTTCAGTTTTCAAAGCTATGTGTGCCACACATGGCTCTATGTGTGCCACATGTCGCTCATGTGTGGTGCATATAGATCTATATGCAGTGCACATAGATCTCAATTTTCACAGAAAAACCCGATTTCAACCCGAACCGCTTCGGTTTTGAATTTTTCAGTGACTCTAGTAGCTTTTCCGTGTACTTGGGGTTCTGGATCTGTCATAAATCATCCAAATCTACTTGATTTTAGCCTTAAAATTAATTATTTCAATTAATTGCTTAATTAATTGTTTGGTTCATCAAACCGGAGGCCGAAACGAGGTCAAAAGAAGGTATTGTCTTCTTTAAAGTTGTTGGATTTTATCTGTAGATTATTTCTATACTGACAGATTTCATTTTGGTGCAGATTCATCAACTATGTGCACCACATGTTGGCCTAGGTGAGCCACACCTTGCCTATGTGTGGCGCACATAGCCTGATGTGCGGCGCACGTAGTTCACGTTTTTCCAGAAAAACCATATTTTGAGCTGTATTTTCGTTGTATTTTGACGTATCTAGTGGCATTTGAGTTTCACAGTTGCTCAAGTTGTCACACCCAGCCCATACCCAGGCAGACATGCTCCCACGACACAGACAGTGACCCTCTAAGAGAACCAATACCTGTGACGTCAAGGATACATCGTACAGACGTCGTATGGGGACACGCTCTAGCCTAATGGTGGTTGTGCTGCGGAAACAACGTGATGTTCATGCAATACCCGGGATCCATTCATACATACACGCATACATATGGCATTAAACATTACGGGCAAACTATACTTCATTAATATAAAACTCGTCATACAATAAGTGCGTGCGTACAATAAAACCACCAAAAGCTATACAAATACTGTACTACTGCCATTCACACTATACATTAGCTACACAGACACCAAAAAGAGCTGGAGTTTGCCGTGGAAGACCCGTACCAAGTCGAGACCGATCTGTCTCAGCTGACGACCTCTATTCCTTTCCCGATGGCTCACCCGTGGGCTCCGAACCTACGTTCATTAAATGACAAACGCTGAGAATAATCTCAGTGGTGCTAGAAACATATATAAAACCAAACATTAAACCACAATCAATCCATAAATAAACACACACAATTCAACTTAAAACATCATATGCAATGCAATGTCAATGCGTCTCTCAT
>CANYBF010408070.1:0-13290 GCA_948192965.1 Dalechampia spathulata
TGCCTCAATCGAAGCCCCTAACTCTCCCAAAACCTGTAAAACACGCTCCAAAACCAATCCTAACACATCAACATCACTGTCCCTCATCCAACCGAGAAGTCACACTTCCCAATAAGGCTACAGTGTCACATAATACCATCATAACCAAACTCATACGCATACAAACCTCTACCCGTATACTAGTGTACAAACTACTAAGGTCACAACTACGGGTGTAACATAGGCTACCTAAGAGAATTATTACACACAACATGTGACATAGTTGTAGAGAAAATAGATATCAACTAACTTACATGGTGTAGCACACGGTCTAGGTTCTTCTACTTACACTTATGGCTCTAGGACTATGTCTAGACATAAAATGGATTAGGTAAAGTTATTTCTTTCTTTTTTTTATAAACCTTTGAATTTTGTTGCCATTTTTACTTATTATTTAATATCTTTACTTTGTAAATAGAGAAAAATAAAGGTGGAGAGCCAACCACTCATGAATATTTTATGCATATGCATACGTGAAGCATGATTAGGTCAACTTCATTGATGAGACATTGCATCAGATTAATGTAAGCATTGTTGATTTTTTCATCCTATTTATCATGTAGTCTTATGATTATTGATTTTATATTTCTATGTTCTATTAGGAGTATATTACCTAATTGCAGGAGGAGGCATCTCAGTTGAATGAAAGGTTAGATGACTCTTATATCTACTTAGCGCCTATATGTGGAGCCTTTAAGGGACAAGTCTATGATATTGGTTCATAAGTGAGCAAATGCTATAATGCAAGATCAATTCTATATACCACTTGGGAGTTTCAATTAGTCACATATAAATAAGATGATTAAATAATATGCAGATAATACTTTAAGCACTATCCTAAACATCATGGTGTTGATTATTTGTTAGCAAATATGGTAGAAGATATTGGATGAATTATGTAGTACTCAACCATTCACCTTCTAAATAGAACATTCTATCTTAATTCATAATATCACTTTAACTCATCTGTTTAATCCAACATTGCTTACTATTCATATTAATCCTCTTGCATTAGATAATCATGATGATAATGACATGATTGATTTACCAAAATCACGTTGATTTTTATTCCATTTTATTTATTGTCTAAAAACTTCAAATGATTGATCGAACACCAAAATGTCTTGTTTTATGCCCACAAATAGCTCATTATAGCATAGTAAAGTTGCTAGAATAGTTGACTTGTCTATGTTTTGTATTTTGCAGACTAAAATGAGGAGTTTTGAAGAAACATGCTTAAAAGGGAGACTTTATAGTAGATTTGGATTAGAGCCTCAGGATAAGGCTTGTGGGCATAAGGAAGACCAAAATGACATGATGTGTCTAGTTTTGAAGAAGCTGAATGTGGAAGAGTTTGGAAAGGATTTAAACTCTTGCAACTGAAGATTAGAATCAATATTTATCTATTTATTTTTATTAGTTTATTAATTTTGCTTTCCTCTTATAAATAGGAATGTGCTCCTATAGAGGAGAGAGTTCAAGTTGGATTCTATTTTACTAGAATAATCAATTGTTTTATTTACTTTTCATTAATTCTAGTTTTTATTTTCTATTTTTATTCGCAAATGATGCATGGGTAAGTGATTTTCTTTTCCCAATTGGAAGCGAATCAAGTTTATTCACTAATGACTATATGAGGTCTAAATGATCTTAATTCCAATGGCAAAGCACTATTTTTTTAACTTTGGATCGTTACTTTTGAATTTATTTCAATCATAATGAAGAGACCCAACCCTTTTACTCCACCGGCTAAACCCACTGTAGATACTGAAGTCACCGGACTTAGGGTGTACACCGGCAGGAACCCACCAACTGTTCAACAATTTAAGCAGTCTTGGATTCCACAGAAGGTAGTTGATGATGGAATAGACACATTGGGTGACAAGCTTATTGATACCATGATCACAGAGTCTGAAGGAAACCCTAAGAATGAGAGTGATAAGGAATCTAGCAGCCTTGAGCGAAAATAGTTGACCGGCCATAAAGATACAGAATTGGGTAAGGAGCCCAAAATTGAAACTAAGGGAGGCATTGGTGTGACTTCAAATGATATTATTCCTATAAGAGCTCAACTAAAAAGATTGAGAGGTACTTTACCCTCGCCTTTATTTAAGTTGAATGGGAATTTGAAATTTTCCAAGGAGGACAGAGAAGTATTTGCTAAAGTGGTGAATCTTCGAGTGGTGCGAGGTAAAGCTTTGGACCCATCTACTATTGAGAAATTGCAACTGTCTGTATTTGATTATATTAAGGGAACAATATGGGAATGATACTCTCAAATCACCTGCCCAGTATTCTATGAACTTATGTATGAGTTTTACGGCACCTACAAGTTAGATAAGAAGAAGCTTGTTGGATTGGACAACCCAGAGGTGATCCAATTTTGGCTAATGGGAAAATCCTTCTCCTTTTCTATCGATGAGTTCAACCTGACTATGGGCTTTATTGATGATGTCACTGATGAGTATGTGGAAGGCTACTATGACTTATTTAAGCAATTGAATGCTAAAGCGTTGTGGGCACAGCACACCATAGAATTGACCAGGAAGTATGACCCTGCATATGTAAAGGACAATTATCTCCTTGACAACTCACTCACTTACTTGCATCGCTTGATTGCTAGGGTTGAGCTATTCTTACTGGATTACATTATGAAGAAGGAGCCAATCAATTTAGGATGCTTTGCTACTGCACAATTTTGGACTGTAGTTACTGGATTGAAGCGATTGATTTTGGAATATTTAGTAACTCATTTGGCTATCCAACTTAAGGTCTTTGACCTACCAACCATAACTTACACAAAGCAATTGGCTTTCTTCCTTTGGATGTCTTCACTTTAGATGAAATGGGTCTATTGTGCAAGAAGGATGAAGCACCTGGCTTCAAATTTTATCAATCAGGGCCGATTGGGCCATTAAAGGAGAGAGTGTTTCAAAAGACTAAGGTTGTTTATGCCCGTACCACCACCTATAATAGCAGGTCCCATCGATGCTGCTGTCTTGAAGGAACTTAGTAACCTCAATAGAAAGATTGACAAGCTAGCCACAAGCTTGGAGGAGACTCTACGATAGATTTTGCTACTCTTGGATGAGATGGATGCGGAGATTGGCAAGCTATACCACTCCTTTGAGATTCAATAGTAGATACAGAGCATGTAGCACAATTCCCTTATCAGATAATGTTCTAAATTTTTTCAATCTTCTATTTTTTTCCATTGCTTCTGCCTGTATTTGTACTGCTATACCCACATTGGGACAATGTGTGGGGGATGTTTGTATTTGCTGTTTCTATTGTTGCATATTTGTGGTTGAATTTTTCATATTTTTAGTACTTTGGTAGCTCTTGATCAAAATTTTGCAACACTTATCCTTGTTTTATGCCTCATTTTGCAATGTTTGATTTCTTATATGCTTGATTCTTGATCGAACCTTTTCAGAACTTTTTGCTTTTTGAAATTGATTCTATTTTCTAGTTTTTTTAAGCATGTTCTATTTTTGATAGCTTATTTAAACTTTCAGCAAATTTTTGACTAATTTCTTAGTTTTGGCTTGTAAAAGTTTTTTATTGTACCTGACTTAAAATGAATACTTATATTGGTATTAAAAATCTTATTTTTGTTTTACTCAATTTCCTTGCCTAAAAATACATTTATGCCAGGAAAATACCAAAAGGAAAAAAGAAAAAGAAAAAAACAAGAAAGAAAAAGAAAATAGAGTGTTAAATACCTACATTTGGCAGTTTTGAGTCGTACGACACTTATAGCCCTTTAAACGACTTGTGTATAAAGCAACCAGTGTAGGGAGAACTTCACCCTTTTATAGGCCATTTTACAGTTTGAACAACAACGCTTAAACAAGAATTTTTTATCTTACACCTTTGCCAATTGAAATTAGGTGGATCGGACTTAGTTTTCCCTTAAGCTTCTTTAGCGAATGGAGTCATTGGCAATGGGAGAGTATACCTCTTATGGGCTGTTTATAATCTTAAATTAATAAAATTCCTAACTTATGAAATTTTACAATTAACTGGTTGAATAAAATACAGGTTGGGCATTGGATGCTTAGCATGATAAAAACTAGTTCTTTTTACCAGCTATGTTTTGCTTGAAATTAATTTGAATAAATTAGCAAGGCAATGACTTTTTATGGCTAGCTCTTGGGAATTTTGTTGAATTTTGTTGGATGTTTAAATTTGCTTGATGAGTGGTCTTACTAGGAAACTAGGAATGGTCATTTATTTCTTTTGGCTATCTATTCTATTAGAGGGAAGGTTAAATTATGGGCATAAGAGAAACAATTTTATGGGCATACGAATGTTTAAAGGCAAGCATTAGATAAGTGTTGGGGTATTTGATTAAGCATCAAAACGTCTCATTTTATGCCTATAAACAATTCATTATAGCATAGTAAAGTTGCTAGAACAGTTGACTTGTCTATGTTGTGTATTTTGTAGGCTAAAATGAGGAGTTTTGAAGAAACGTGCTTAAAAGGAAGACTTTATAGTAGATTTGGATTAGAGCCTTGAGATAAGGCTTATGGGTATAAGAAAGACCAAAACGACATGTTGTGTCCAGTTTTGAAGAAGCTGAAAGTGGAAGAGTTTGGAAAGGATTTAAACTCTTGCAGCTGAACGAGGAAGAGATTGAGAAAGATTTAAACTCTTGCAACTGAAGATTAAGATCAATATTTATCTGTTTATTTTTATTAGTTTATTAATTTTGCTTTCCTCCTATAAATAGGAACGTGTTCTTATGGAGGAGAGAGTTCAAGTTTGGTTTTTGAGAATTCGAATTCTATCTTACTAGAACAATCAATTGTTTTATTTACTTTTCATTAATTCCAGTTTTTATTTTCTTTTCATTTATTTTATTTTTTATTTTTATTCGCTAATGATACGTAGCTAGGCGATTTTCTTTTTCCAATTGGGAGCAAATCAAGTTTATTCATTAATGACTATGTGAGGTCTAAATGATCTTAATTCCAATGGCAAAGCACTATTCTTTTTAACTCTGAATTTTGCAGAACCATTGCTGTTCTTAGTGCATGTAAATAAGGTCTGTTGCATGACTCTAAGATTTGCATATAGCTAAGTGAGTTGTTTGATACAGAAAAGTCACTCAACTTGCTGGAGTGGTAAAGCAAGGTGTTATTCTTGTTGCGGCATACGATAGTCTTCCTTGTGAGTTAGGGGATCTAGTTTGAACACTAGGGATGTTGGGTCATGACTGTTAACTAGAGTCGGGTCTTTCTAATTCCTAATGCAATTTTGGGATGATTTATGAGAATCTTATTACATTATGTCTATCCTAGAATTAGAGGCATTTTATAGAGCTTATTTCATAGTGTCTTACAAGCTAAGGAAAATTGGAGCGTGCAAGATTTTCTCGATAAACTATAACCGACTTAGTGCTATTTTTATCATTAGACTACAAATGAATCAATGATCATAGTTGGTTGATGAATACTTGAAGCTTTCGGTTTGAAGAATTTCTCATTATTGAATTTACTTTATTTTATTTTGCTAAACTTGTTTCTTTGTTTACCTAATTACTTTCCAAAATTCCTTTTGTTTATTTTAAACGTAAAGAGTTAAGGAGTTGAAATCGTCTCTGTAGGATTGACCCTTACTTTCACAGCTACAAAATCATAATTCATACGTACTGGTAGTAATAAAATAATTTGACGGTATCGACACCCGATCAATGATGTTATTTTTATTATTTTTATTGAAATAATGTTATACTTGAAGGATGATCTATAATGTGAATTTTTGACATAAATTATAGTTGTATAATATAAATAATTATATTTATGATTATATATTTTAGTTGTTGATTTAAATTTAATTGGTTTAGTTGTAAACTTTCCATTATATAATTTCAATTTTTTAAAAAATTATTTAAAAATATATAATAAATTAGAAGAAATATGAATTTATTTCAATAGGAACAAATTTGCTACAAAATTATATCATCCTACATTAGCTACGAAAATGATGATAGATTTTTCTGTAGTCATTTTACGATAGAAATAGTGATAAAAAAACTATTGTCGCTAGTTAGTGGCAACAAAATTGCCATAATAAATCTGTCACCAATTGGATATAGGTGCTACCATTTCTGTCACTAAACCATTGCTATTACATCTCAAAATTTTTAATATAAAATGACTTAATGATAGAATAATATTTGTTATAAATCAATTTAACTATCAATTTTTATGATTTAGCTATGGAAAAGTTCTATAACTATTTTGTTTTTTTATAGTGAAATGAGAAAAAGATTATAAAACAGAAATACAACATTTATTTTGAGATTACACTTCATAATTATTTTGAGATTACACTTCATAGAAGTGTTTTATTTTGAGATTACACTTTTTATAGAAGTGATGTGATTAGAAATTTTTATTAACAACATCAAATGCACCACAGTTTTCTCAAAACAATGGCCAAAAATTTTTTTTTTTATGCTATACACAATTTAAAATGCTAATATTATAATATTAATGTTTGCATCGGTTTAATTCAAATGATCAGTACCGTCTTTGGCACTATTATTGTAAACATGACCTTGCACATCTTTTGAATGCTAATAATGTAGATTTTTTTACTTGAGGCTGAATGAGAATTCATATTTACTATAGTGGTAATAATAAGAAATGAAATATTACGTGATTGGAATGTAAATCTTATCCTACGTCAAATGAAAATGGCCATGTAAATATTACATTGTAATAGATTTTTTTAAAAAATATTGGCTTCCATTATATTTGGTATCATTATTTATTTTAATTTAGTATTTAATATTATTTTGAAATGTATAAAATTAACTTTATCCTTATCGGGTAAGCTCACCCAACATTTTTCGAACTTCTATAAAAGCAATATTACGTGCTACGTGCTACTGCTAATAAATGCAGCAAGAAGCGCGACAGTGTAACAATAAAAGCAAACAGCTGCAAGTCTTGGAAGAAGCGTGTGCATGACCACACCCCACGACCCAAAGAGTGCTTTGACTGTTAACGTTACCATTTGAGATTTTCATCATTTTTAATATTGTTAAATCAACTGCGGCTACTATTTAGCAATTTCGTGTTTTTCCATGGAAACCTCATACTCAAGCTTTCTTTCTTTGACCGCCCATATTTCTCAAAACAAAACAAACTCCATTTTTATATTTTTACTACACCTTATTAATAATAAATAACCAGTGGGAACATGGATGCTAGAGATACTATTCAGGCTTCCATGACTTTGATATCATTTTATTTTCCAAAAGGGTATTCAAATTTCCAATCTTTGAATCCATCAAATAACTCGTGGAATTGAACTTGGAAAAACAAAAAACTATACTTTTTGAATTCTTTATTTCTGTTTCACAACAACACCTTCCATTAAATTTCCATTGAATATATAGATTCCTCCAAGTTTGATTAATACAATTCCACGACTGCTGTGTATTACTATCTTCTTTTGGTTTCTTTTTCCTGCTTTTCCGCCACGTCTTGGAAGGATTTTTTTCCAGTAGACTTTATTTTCTTCTCTTATTTTTTTGTGTGTGTGTATATAAAGGGAAGGATAGGAGTTCAACTGTCTGACCTATATCTCATTAACTGGAAGCCAATTTCCCTTGTTTTAGCTCGGCATAATTTTCTTTCTTTTCCCAGACATACAGACAT
This sequence comes from Dalechampia spathulata, assembly GCA_948192965.1. Taxonomy (NCBI): domain Eukaryota; kingdom Viridiplantae; phylum Streptophyta; class Magnoliopsida; order Malpighiales; family Euphorbiaceae; genus Dalechampia; species Dalechampia spathulata. Next base: position 7,719 of record CANYBF010408070.1, read on the forward strand.
CTTGTTTGAGATTCTTTCTTGATTCTTGATTACAGGTAAATTATACTTGTGACAAATATGAAAAAAGAAAGCAGTTCCCGTGTGTGTGTATGTATATTGGCTTTTTGGGTTGTTTAATGATTCTTGTTCGTTACCTGCCACATGTTTTGTGACTTGGGTTCTGTTTGGTTATTAAACAATGATTGGAATCGATTAGGTGTATGATGGCTTTTCATTTTTGTAAGGAATTTTTCAGTTTTTTCCTTTGCTTTCTTCTCTTTATCCGTCACTTGAAAGAGAAGTGAATTTGGTTTTATACCCAAGTGAAATAAATTCAGTATGGTTTCCTTCATTTCAATGCAATCGTATGTTAAAACCTTGAATTTCCAAACCATAAATGGACATTTAGTCGAGATTTCCTTTTTCTGGTTGTGGTTGGTTAAACTTGGTTCTAAAGACCGGTTATTTTCTGATCAAATAAACTCCATTTAAATTGATTTTATTCATCATTTTTATGGTCAGGTGGTTGAAAATCTTTATGGGTTTATCGCTTTCTTTACTTCACTCGGCCTGGGAAGAAATCGTTCGTCATAACTTCTTTCATTTGGCTTGCAATACCAGTTTGAGTCCCAAGCGTGTCGTTGGTATCCCCTTAAGAGCAGACAGCTTTAAAGAATCAGCAGATGCAGAAATTGCAATGACCAATTCACCAAAGATCAATACAAGAAGAACCAAAAATTCTATTAATTTGAAGAATTGCAAGCCTGAAAATGTGATGCTTGTTAGGAACCTGTCATTCACGGATTTAATTCTTGACAGAGGTTCTGGAAAAGATGGATTAGCAGAAAATACGAAAAAGCCACCACTTTCCCTTCCTGAACCGGCAATTCTGTTTTCACCTAGACCTGTTAGCGAGCTTGACGCTGCTGCTCTTAAACTGCAAAAGGTTTACAAGAGTTACAGAACTAGAAGAAATCTTGCAGATTGTGCAGTTGTCGTTGAGGAGCTCTGGTTGGTATTCATATTATGTGATAGAAATTGTTAGAATAATTTTATTTTAATTTCTTTCCTAAATGGGGTTTCTAAAGTTTCGTGGATATGTTACAGGTGGAAGGCATTAGACTTCGCTGCTCTTAAGAGAAGTTCTGTGTCGTTCTTTAACCATGATAAACCTGAAACTGCTGTTTCAAGGTGGGCAAGGGCTAGGACACGAGCAGCTAAGGTTGGAAAGGGCTTACTCAAGGACGAGAAAGCTCAAAAACTAGCATTGCAACATTGGCTTGAAGCTGTAAGTCCAACAACTGTCCGATCTTCTAATATAATCGAGCTTTGAATAGAAAAGCAAAGACCTAAACATTTATAATATCTTTGTATTGTGCAGATTGATCCAAGACATCGATATGGACACAATTTGCACTTGTACTATGATGTCTGGTTCAGAAGCGAAAGCACTCAGCCTTTCTTCTACTGGTTAGAACTCCCAGTATTTGTATTTTGTCAAGAATATTTCCTCCTTAGATTCTGTAACTCAGCGTTATGATCCGCCCAATGCAGGTTGGATGTTGGAGATGGCAAGGAAGTAAATCTTGAGAAATGTTCAAGGAATACTCTTCAACGCCAGTGCATCAAATATCTTGGACCTGTAAGTTCAGTCGCTCGAATTTATTCTACTTTTCGCCATCCTTTTTTCTCATTTGAACAGTTAGCGGGTGTTCGACAAGCTTGTTTGTTTTATACCCACCAGTCATTCCTGTTTACAATTAGCTTTTTGTTTGCCATTTTACAGAAAGAAAGGGAAGCCTATGAAGTCATAGTAGAGGACGGGAAGCTTGTATACAGGGAGAGCGGAAATCTTGTGGACACCGTTGAAGGATCAAAATGGATATTTGTGCTTAGCACCACAAGATCTTTGTATGTGGGACAGAAGAAGAAGGGTATGTTTCAACACTCCAGTTTTCTGTCTGGTGGTGCCACAACAGCTGCTGGTAGATTAGTTGCCCACAATGGCACTCTTGAGGCTATCTGGCCTTACAGCGGTCACTATCACCCAACAGAGGAGAACTTCAGGGAGTTTATCAACTTTCTTGAAGAAAACAATGTTGATCTCACCAATGTTAAGGTATGTAATAATTGCTTCCACCATGTAAAATATATATCTTATTGTTAGTTGATATCTGATGTTCCCATCGTTTTCCTGTACAGAGGTGCGCAACTGATGATGACACTCCATCATTTAGTTTACTTGAAGATGAACGGAAGCCAGAATCAAATTCGGCAGCTTCTGCTGATAATTGTATACCCAAAATCGCACACAGTTATGATACAGATTTGTCCAGGAAGCACACAGAAACAATCGCTGCTGTTGATAGAGAAGAACAAAATAAGCCTAGCAATGACAAGGCGAAGGCATCATCCATTTTTGAGTGGCGGCCTGAACATTTATCATGCAACTGGACAACAGGGGCTGGACCCAGGATTGGGTGTGTTAGAGACTACCCTGCAGAGCTACAATCCAGGGCTTTGGAGCAGGTCAACCTATCACCTCGAGTGCTACCTGGGACTTTTAGCAACTTTGGTCCAATTCCTTCGCCGAGGCCAAGCCCAAAAGTCAGGGTTTCACCCAGGCTTGCTTACATGGGAATCCCTAGCCCGAGGACCCCAATTGCTGTTTCCAACTAGGTTGAAGCCTGGCATCAGGTCAGAATTGGTGGCAGGTGCCTTACTTCTCTGGTGCAAATACTCGTAATCAAAGTCAATAAGGAGGATGGATCACAAGAACTAACCAAAAATATTTTGTTTTGTTTTGTTTTGTTTTTTTATGATACGTTTTCAAGACATTCTTTTCTTTTTCTACCCCATTCGGCATAAATTGTCACTTCATTCTTTTGGCCCAATTCTGGCCCTTGTATCAGAGTTGGTCTTTGTATATTCAACGTAAAAAATTTACATTAATACATCATTTTTTAATTTTATTTTCATAAATTTATAATCTTTTAAATAATTTTTTTATTCAAAAATAAGCTTTTTTTATTTTTATTTTCAATAATATCTATTTCATCCTTTTTTAATTTATTTTTTCAATATTTTTTGACTTATATTTTTCTCATCATTTCCTTAATTAATTTCAATCAAATTTTTTTTCTTAATTTAAATATCATAACATTTAATTACATTAAATTTAATATTCATACAATACATTTAAAATTTAAAATAATATTAAATAGATCATAGATCATAATTATATATATTTTACATTTTCAAAAAATTAATGTTAAAAAGTATATGTTAATTATACTTTAATCACATGTATACTTAACTAGAAAATCAAAGTAAAATAAAATATAAATATTTAATATATACTTTAATTATAAAATTATTTAATGATATATATTTTAAGTATATTTAAAATAATAATTTATATATGTTTAATATTAAACAACAAAAAAATTCATAATTCTTATTTCTAATTATATATTTTCTATATTTGTATTGTATAATATGTATATTTTCTATATTTGTATTGTATAATATGTATATTCAAAACGCTATCGATATACACTATAAAAATATATATATTTAGTTTGATTTAAAATTAAACTAATTTTCTCTTAAAACTCATATTAACATAAGTCAAAAATAATTGTTGAATATACTTTAATTACGTAAACCTTAAGTATACCTATAAATATTTAATGTATATTTTAATTGCAAAATTATGTAATAATATATATTTTAAGTATACCTATTAGTATACACTATAAAATTATATAGATTTATTTGATTCAAAATTAAATTATTTTTCTTTTAAAATTTATACTAAAATAACTCAAAATATATCTACTTGTTTAAAAACTAAATGCATATGTCAATTAATCTAAAGAAATAACAAAGTACATTTAACTTTCACAACGCGATTAACTATAACATTATAATTATCTAAAGAAATAAAAAAATATATAGTAAATATAAATTTTAAAAATAATTAAAAATAATTTGTTACTTGTTTCAAGTACAATTTAAACTTTGAAATTGAAGCAACTATTAAAAATGAAGTATATCATAATTATATATACATTCATTAATTGACATATAAATCAACATATTTTTGTCGTTAATATTGTCATTAATGTGATCATTATACCAACATTTTTTGTCATTAATATCATCATTAATATGATCATTAATGATTATATTCAAAATGAGCATTTATGTAAAAGTTTTTTCATTTTGTCTAAATATACAATATTTTTTTTATAAAGGTAATGTTTTGAAATTTTTTTCAAAAAATGGGTAGATTTGAAAAGATGCTAAAGATGAAAGTGATGATATGAAGCCTAATAATTTAATTAATTACAAAATAAGCATATAAATAGTGAATTCTTTAATGTCTTTTAGTCATACTATGTTAAGTTGAAGCTAAATAAAAATATAAAAGTGCTATTCTTTTAAAAATATAGTATAAATTACTAAAAGAATGTTTTATTTTTACATAAGATTGATTTTTATCTAAAGTTTCGTCTAGTTTTTTTGACCAATAATATAAATTTCATTAATATTAAAGTGAGTACATCATAAAAGTTTTCCAAAAAGGAAAATTAGTCATTACAACCACAAGTACTCTAATAATACAAAAGATACAGACAATGATGAATATGAAAATAGGAAAATCAATAAAACAATCATCATGAAAAATAAAATTATCTGTTTTAAACACATCGGTTCATCGATGCCACTAAAGGAGGATGAACCATATAATACTAAAAGTATTATAGACTAGAGAAGAAATTTTTAAAATACAAGTAGATTGTTAAAAAAATCTTCTATCCTCTATGAGATAATGATAGCAGAAAAACCCATTTTAACAAGTAGAAAAAACTGATTTTTGAACACTAGATAAACTAGGTCAAGAAAAGATTTTGAAAGCTATTAAAATCCTTTTTTCACTCCAAAATTTCTGAACAATATCACTACCATCATAGATAAGAGATAAAATAATCTTAAATGGTATAAAACCATTAAGATAAAAAATAGAGGTTTATTGTACTAGAGTAGAATAAAGTAAAGAGATCTAGAGAAACCTAGATATGGACAAGAAGAGTGAAAATATAGGGATAAAGAAGGACATGAAAGAAGGGGGGTTGGGTCTTGGGTAAAGAATTGAGGAAGAACAGGGGAAGGAGAGGAAGGCGAGAAAGAAAGGTGAGATGGGTTTAGGGAGGAGAAAAAGGAGTGACCGAAAAGGGAGAGGAAGTGTCACATCCTCAATCGAGCACCCACTATGCATTCAATAATTGATTGAAATGTCTTATTTTATATGTTATTAGGGTGAAAATGATATGAAATTATGCCAATGATGATACGTATATGATGAGATTAGAGTTTATAGCTCTAATGTTGAAATTTGAAATTTCTGACGAAACCCCTAAATGGAACCACTGAGCGATGGTTGATAATTTTGATATTAAGAACCCTTGATATGATTAATTAAGTATGCTTAAGATGATTGTTTTAACTTAAGTTAACTAATATGAAAAGATAGTTAAATAAGATTTGGAATTATTTATGATGTCATAATTGAGTGATGATGATGTAA